>WOGR01003609.1:0-15683 GCA_015342045.1 Leptinotarsa lineolata | reverse complement strand
GGGATTTCCATCGCTTCGGGGGTTTGGCTTGCGTCATTTGTCTGGGAATTAGTACTTTCCTCGGTTACCTGAATAGGTTTCCTGGTACTATTAGAGATTTCTCTGGTTTCTTGGAAATCTCATTGGGTTTATTAGAAATCTCATATGATTTCTTGGAAATCTTGAGTTTGTGACCCCTAGGTACCTCTTTTGGAACCTGTGGTTTGGTCTTTACACTGGCATTCCTCTTTTGAGGTTCTCTATGATTCGCAGTCTTCGCCGGACGTTTTTTAGAGATGGACGCCTCATCATCATGGCTTAGTTCTTCGCCAGGAAAGCCTATTTCATCGTCTCTTTCATCCTCTGAGTCGGTGTGTTCATCGTAGAATTCGTTGCGACCATTTTTTTGGTTCTCTCTCCTTTTGTTAACCATATACATTTAAGTATATGATAATTCCTGGAACGATATGTTGTGTACTTCAATTAGCTTGGATATAACGGTGAGTGACATCTCTCTACTGTCTCTAGTAACCTCGAGTACCAGTTTGTTTATAATATTTTCCACCTGGGCTGCTTCTTCTTCTTTTACCTAAAAAGAAAATAGAGGTACCGTGTTTCTTTTAACAGCAAGCTGTTGGAAGAAGGGGCACTTTTCACTGTGTACAACTACTATCAGTTGTGCATCTATATCTCTCTTCGCGATACGCTGATGAATATACAATAACTTTACTTTCAGTGGATGCTTACTCTAGTAAGGCTCTCGACTAAATGTTGTCGATAAACATCTCAACGGTTGACTTGAGCCCGATTGACTTGAGGAAAGCTGCGTTCTTCAATATTGTTGAAGAGTGAGTTTTTCATGGACCTGGACCAGTCACCAGTGGATTATTTTTTTCTCGTCAACCCTAACATAGGAGTCCACGATATCGACTGGCCTAATTTTCAAAATATCATATCAACAATCAATTCTGATCTTCACAGTTTGTGTCGCCTGACTACAAACTATTTTCAGTTTTGAGTGAAGAATTGATAAGGGTTGAGAAGTTCAATATGAATCGTTCAAAGTTTGGCAAAAGGTCTACTGAATTGGAATTCCTTCAGAACCATTTTTGAACTTTTTCATTTGTTTCAATTCTGATTCAGTATGTGCTTCTGTACATGTATTCCCTTTTCAATAAAGCAAATTGCCATTGTGTCAAGTCATGATACAGCTAAGAATGAGAACTGAATAATCTGTCATCTATAAAAATGTCGCTATTTAGGCGCGAAAATTCCAGCGCCAAAAATTTTATGGGGTTTCTTATCATATCAAAGCAACGAACTTCATAACTAGAAAATCAGGAATGAACGTTTTGTTAGTCCCAAGGTTCGTACACAATTCTGCTCAATGGTTGAATCCGTTAGCTCACAATTCCACTACTAACATGAGTGGCAACAGCAGCAGCGATAGAAAAAATGATTGTGGTTGATGAAAAATTTCTATATCACTTCGCTTCTCCAGTTGTAGGACCGACAATGCTAAAAATCACATTTTGACAGTTAATTCAACGAACATTAAAATAGCTCGACGGTGAGACTTTTGGTTCTGGTGAAGTATAGATTTTCCTATACTTTACTTCATCGGCAACAGAACATTTCGTTTCCATTTTACACACCAGGATACAATTTTGACTAGAGTTGACAGTAGTTATGTGATCACGTTGATGGTAAACGTGGATAAGGGTTGTTCTTTGTCGATTATTCATTTTATGCTTTCTAAAATTCAAATTTGATCTTCTTTTCGAGCAAAACCCGCTGCTGGATTTTATGAAGAAACCGATCACCGGATTGAAGATAGTTGCTTATCGCTTTGGGGTTCAATTCAATAAATCTCCTTCATTCGTAAAACGGCTCGAGCATTTTCTTGGATGGATATAATCCACACCGCTCTCAGAGAGTCTTGAGGAGTTTTTGAAGTTCTTGTGCATATGATTTGTTCAATTGTGCATGCAAATGCCTGCCCAATTGAGCGGAAATTCAGAACCCACATCCTCGTTGTTCATAGATGCCTCTAGGATATTCTTGACAGCACATATGATCTCTGCCTTTCAGGGTCAGCTGCGGTAATTGAAACAATGACAAATTAGAAATTTAGATTCGTGATTCTTCAGTCAATTAGATTTACACTTCCAAAGAAAACGTAACATGGAATGAACACATATATTTCGGATATTTTTTTAGTGTAACTGTAGTCTCCAATATTGAATCGACCTATAGGTTTTATCATTGTCGAAGTATTTTTTTTGTATTTCTAAATTTAGATTCACTCATTAATGATTCACAATTATGTGTCAGAATATCTTTTTTTCGTTCCACCACTGTGTTTCCCACACGTGAACGATGCATTGATTACTTATAAAACCGCCAATTAGCTCGAGAAATACAAGTGGGATGATATTATAATTTATATGTACATATTCTTAACATATCCTCGAGCTTGTCTGGAAACCGATAAAAAGGAAATCTTCCTCGAACTCGATACCAATCATGGATTGTGTTGACATCTTCATTGTAATTGCATTCGAATCAATGTCTTCTGTAAATACTTGCTTCAAGTTCAACAATGATATGTGGTGATATTCACAGAATTATTGTGTTTTTATTGAAGCGAAATGTTGTACCATTCCGACAGTCAATCGAACTTTCTGATATTGACTCAATGAGTCGATGACTGTGACATTCTTGTATTCACTAAGGAACTACCTACTCGATCATTTTTGAATATTTCTTCATTGAGGGTCCTTCTAACTTTTTGATATCAATGGCACTTGCTTCGTTCGAAATTTTTTTGAGGTCTCTAATTTTTGTTTACAGAAGACATTCTAAAGAAAGATGTAGGACATATATGATTTTTTGAACTGAAACGAAATCAAACCTGAAAGAAAACCTCCCTGCCAATATTATATTTCAAAAAAATTGTTTTCATTTGTTGAGGTGGGTATCGAAAAGTATTATTAAATTATCCAATAAAATAATTTTCCTGTACACCAGAACTCTCATTTTCTCGATGTGCATTTTAGAAATATAGTTCAGTTGATGTTATCATTCAATTCCATGAAAACTCAGGAATCGGTATTCTCCAAAAAGATGAATGTCTCTGAACCGGATGTCAGGACAGACAATTTCGCTTTCTGCTTTGATAAGTTGGTTGGGGGTTAAAATGGACACCAATATGTTTTTGCACAATTATGTCACTGGAATTGCAAAGGCTGCGTCCCAAAAGCTTGGAACACTATTTCGAATCAGAAAACTGTATAAGCCTCAGCAACTTTTGATGCTTTATAAAGCTCAGATCAGACCTTCTTTGGAGTATTGTTCTCATGTTCTAAACATACCCTGAAGCTGCTGGATTCCATCCAGAAATAAGCCATCCGCCTGATTGGAGACGCAAACATAACTAGCAATCATGATAGTCTGGAACATCGAAGAAAGGCTGGAGATTTGTCTCTCTCCTATAGATTCTTTCACGGGAAGTGTTCAAGGGACTTGGCACATTTGATTCCATCAAGAGCGGTACATATCAGAAATACACGACGGACTGTGGCTGCTCATCGTTTTGAAGTTCAACTCAGTACACCTCGAACTTTGCTGTTCAAAAACTCTTTCATTTGGAGAACTGCGTTCATGTGTGATAAACTTCCTGAGAACTGTTATCCCAATGGATTTGATCTCCAGCGATTCAAATCCAATGTGAATCACAACTTTCGCACAAGCACCGCTCTTAGAGCGCCATATGGTTTATCATGTAGTGCTTGTGTTTTGTCCTTAAAAAAAAACAAACTTCAAACTAAACTTGTGAACCTCTGATACCTTTGATAAGTTGAATGAAAACACTTTTTTTGTCTAATTTCCACTAGGTTCATCTATTCTAACGACCATTTCGGGGTTTAGCCCATTATCAAGTAAAACTAACCTATCTTCTTGAGGTCTCTATTTTTTTGTATACAGAAGACATTCTAAAGAAAGATGTAGGCCATGTATGATTTTGTTAACTGAAACAAAATCAAACCTGAAAGAAAACCTCCCTACCTATATTATGTTTCAAAAAATTGTTTTCATTTGTTGAGGTGAATATCGAAAAGAATTATTAAATTAGATAAGTTAGTTTTACTTGATACTATGTTAAACCTCGAAACCGGTCGTAAGAATAAATGAACGTAGTGGAAATTAGAGAAAAAAAATGTTTTCATTCATTTTATTAAAGTGATCATGAATTTCCACAAAATAAACAAGTCATCAATAACACAGGACCTCTGATAAATATGATAAATTTTTTTACAAACTTTTATTTGTTTTCTTCATGTCGGCTGGTAAAGTTGTATCCATAATACTCGTTATTAACTTGATGAGTTTTTAGCAGCTTCGCTGTCAAAATTCAGTAATTTCAATTTAGTATTCACCGTTTGTAGTATGATTGACAACATGGAGGTCTTGCGAATTTTCTCTCTCTCTCTAAGTTTTCTTGGCCTTTGCTTCCGTACGGCGCATTTAGCCATCCTGGGAATTTTCAGGAAGAATCTGATAACCAAATTAAGAATATTCAGATGCATTTGATGAAACGTTTTTAAGTGTTCAACGTTTTTTTCACCACCGGACTATTTTCTGTACAATTGAAAACTATTAACCTGAGGATTTTTCATCAACTGTAGTTTTCCTTTTGTTACTGTTTATTATATTATATTTTCCCTAATACTCTGATTATATTAGGTTGTTTCAAAAGTTCTGTCCGTTTTTATGAGTCTACTTTGAACACTAATATCTCAGTGAATACCTATTTGAGAGCTGACGCCCAGTTCTTCCGCCGTTCCACGCACAGGGTCCTCAAATCCTCGTGCTGCATAACTATAGGTCGACCACTTCGTGGCTCATTTTCGATCATAAATTACCAAATGCCTGGTTAATTTTTTTATTTGTTTCGGCAGCGCAATATAATCGAGGTATCACGTCATTTTGTTGTGAACAAGAATTTTATAACTGTTTATTTTTCTAATCAACCACCCCGTTATTTTTCAGTGGAATATTATATTCCCATTTACTGGATACTATACGAATAAAACAAAGTAAAATAAATGTTACAAAAATTAATCTGGTTCTAATAAAAAATATTTTTTATGTTTTTTATCGAGCAACAAATCATGGGACATTATTTCACGTGCTCCATCAAAGAATCTAACCGAAAAGATAACAGTACTATTTTTGAACAAATAAAATAAAAGTCCTAAATATTTCAATAAGCGACTGGCTCTACAAATAAACGGAAAACCAACATTTCCAATGATAATATATTCAATGTTTGTTTTTAAATATCATCTGTAGAGATAAGAAGACTTATCGTGTGCTAATTTGGATCTAGAATAATTCAAGGAAAAGGTGTTACGAAACAAGAAATAAATTGGGATTGCAGGATCGTGGATCTCACGAACCAGTTACCTAATAAATACAAATGTTTTGAAAAGGTACAGAAGAATGAAATTGTTGCCACATTTTAATCTGAAATCGGCATCATTTTATTTTCAGGACAACAATGTCTTCTACCAAATACATAAAAGTGAATATTCCATATAATGACCAATACTTGAATGCACGCTGTAACTTTTTTCTGATTGGCTAGCACTCAGTCAAATATAGAACGATGACCAGTGCTGAAGTTTTTAAAAAAGGTAAAAAGTGAAAAAAAAAATAGTAGGATGAGACCCATTCAAAAAGGAAGGAAATATAATGAAAATGAAAGGATAAATGAATTAAATTACAGTCGATTCGGGGTCGGGAAGTGGGAGGAGGTGAGTTTTTAAAGGTAAAAATCAGTTACCTCGATTTCCGGCAAAACTACAAGTCTTATGGAAAAAAGTTAAATGGCAAAGTTGTGGGTAATGGAAAGATCTACAACTTTTGTATCTACACTTTTTTCACATAACCGCAAAATTTATTTGAAAAATTGAAATAACCAAGTTTTTGGATTATCTTCAACAAAATTTTTTTTCCAGGAAATTTGGTGAAAACTTACCTTATTACGTGTCGAAGACACAGAATTTTTTGGATTTGAAAAATTTATTTTTTCACCTTATTTTAATTTAATATCAAAAAAGCACCCTAATTTTCAATCGAAAATTAACGGGTCAAAATATCTGCTTTTTTAAAAAAGTTGATGGGCTTTTCATTCGTTGGAATCTCTACTTTCTGATAGTGTAAAAAATATTCGTTACTGTGAGAAATGTTCCCAAAAAATGCAAAAAACGAAAAAAACTTGATTCCAAAAATTATTTTTATCATTGTGTATAATTTAAAGCTATTCATTCAAATTAACACTGTAATTACTCATGTAGAGTAAGATTTCATTTTACACTAATAAACAAAAAAATTGTAGATTCAAATAAACTACTATAATTAACAAACAAATAAGTTCATCAAGTTTGCTGCAGCTGTGGAACTAGATGTAATAATTTAAAATGTGGTTGCCGAAAACATGGTTTGAAATGCACAAATTTATGCTCTAATTGTCATGGCTCTGAAAAATGCTCTAATGAGGAAAAAAACATTTACCAGGAAGTTAATGATTCAGAAGAAATTGTAGATGAAGAAATTGTGGATGATGGAGCAATGCAGACTGGAAATAATATCGGAGACGAAGACGGTGATGGTCCTGAAGATTTTGAAAATCTGCTAGAATCGGAAAGTTTTGTTGAGTCTAATAACGAAGAAAAGTCATCGAAGAGACAAAAACTAATGTAGTAAAAAGAATTTATATATTGTGAGATTTTCTATGTCAAAAATTCAATTAGAAAGTAATAAACCAGCTTTTCCATTGGAAAAAAGTTGCAGCAGTCTTCATTTTTTGAATAAAATTCCCTTCAAATCCCATCTTAAATACTTTGAACTACTATTTTCGCATGTTTATGCAATTCCACAGTTTTATGGATTTTTACGCTACATGAGTAATTTCAGTGTTTATTTGAATAAATAGCTTTAAATTGTACATAATGATGAAAAAAAAATTTTTGGAACTTTCTTTCGTTTTTTGCATTTTTTGAGAACATTTTCCATAGTGACGTTTTTTTTTCATACTATCAGAAAGTAGAGGTTTCAACAAATGAAAAATCCACCAACTTTTTTGAAAAAGCGTGAATTTTCGATTGAAAATGAGGGTGCTATTTCGATATTAAATTAAAATAAGGTGGAAAAATAAATTTTTCAAATCCAAAAAATCACAGTGTCTTTGACACATAACGAGGTGAGTTTTCATCAAATTTTGTGAAAAAAAAATTTTTGTTAAAGATTAAAATCTTGGTTATTTCAATTTTTCATAGATATTTTGAGGTTATGTGAAGAAAGTGTTAATAGATAAGTTGTAGATTTTTTCATTACCTACAACTTTGTCATTTAACTTTTTTCCATAAAACTTGTAGTTTTGCCGGAAATCGAGATAAACTGATTTTTACCCCTAAAAACTCGCCCCCTCCCAATCCCCGACCCCGAATCGACCGTAATTTATTTTTACTTTCATTTTTATAATATTTCCTTCCTTTTCCAATGGGTTCCATCCTTTTATAATTTTTTTTTGTTTAAAAAATTGTCAACCCTGGTCTAGATTAGTCGATAGTCAATCAGTTCATGATAGATGAACACTAATATTTTCAATAGAGGAAAACGAACCCATTTCTGTAACTTTAGTATCTGTAAGTTTTTTGAATACAGTTACCTTTTAATTTTTTGTGAGATTGAGTTCATTATATGTGAACAACTTTTTCTTTCAACATAAACATAAATGAATATTTTGTTGAGCAAGCAATTGAAGTTCAGTTAACACCTATCCGACCAAATGCACTTGTTTTTCTACGAATTCACGCGTATTTCACGACGAAAGAAAATACAAATGAAATGATCCACAACTCATTCTAGATTGACATTAATTTTCCACACAGCAGCCTCCGTACGACATTTTCTCCAGGCATGTTCAATGAACAATCGTTCGATGCCATATAATAAAACAAACATCGCCGCATTTCATGCAGCACCTGGCTTTGATCATAATGCAGATATAAACTGGTCTTCATTAAAACGGTAACCCTGAGGGTCAATTGGACTATCATCTGATGGCCTGCGGTCTAGTGCACTAAAATTAATTGGAATTCAATTTTCAGTCGGTACTTACTTCTAGTTTGTCTCGAAAGAATTTTATGTTTATACCGTTACTAGAATGTTGATTTGATTGACAGCGGAAGTATTCGATTTTATTTAATCAATATAGTCAGAAATTTGAGCGAAGGTGTGAAACTTTTTGGAACTTTATGGAATATGAGTGTTATGTGGATATATGAAAGCTTTCAGAATTTTGCATGGAAATTAGCCTGGATTCACAGAACATCATTGTTATTTGTGCTTGTGGGACACACGGAATTGTACAAATCATTATGAAAACCATAATGGCCAACAAGATGAAACCAACAACAATACTGGATGAAAATTTTATATTTGATTTTCAGTGCATGCTCGAGGAAGAAAGGAGGGACACAAACAGAAAGGCGATAAGGAAAACTGTCTGATACTGAGAATTGGGATGGGATTCAATTTTTATAACGATGAGTCGCTTCTATTGCTTTTCCATTCATCCAAACAATAAACTAAAGCAAAGAAAATAAACTCCATATGAATGAATAAAGATAAAACAGGAGGAAGTAAGTGAAAAACAAGAAAGCAAAGCGAGATACTCAAAAACTGGTACATATTTTACAGTTGTACTGTGAAAAACTGAAAGAAAAGAATTCACGAAACAACTACCAATAAAAACCAAGCTTTTGAAAGAGATAGAAAGGTGATAGAAAAACTTCGGTGAGAGGGTAGAAATAAAGATATATAAAACGCTGAGAGGGCCAGTATTCACATATGACTCAGTCAAAAAAAATGATGATAGGAGAAATAAAGACATGAAAAAGTGACGAATGAGAAAATACTCGAAGTGATCGAATTGCAATGGTTAGAATGGAAAGGACAGAGATAATGAGAAGGCTATCAAAGAAGATAATGAAAGATATTGACCTGAAACCTGAACGCGCTGAGAAATTCAAAAATGGGGAAATAGTCAAAGGGATACCTGAATCAGCCAAGGTATGGAGAATCCACTTCAGAATAGGATTCGACAGGTAGAATTTCTGGGTAAAATGAATATAAAGGAAACACTTTCACCACACCAGAACAAAAATACTCTTCCACGACCATGATTCTGCCTCTAAGATAGCTCTATTCATACTTGCACATCATTACCTCAAAAGTAATGATGATCATCAAATGAAGATCAAATAATAAGATATTCCTAATAATATCTTAGTTCCTAACTTGAATAATAATGACTACCTGATATGTACCCGATTACCTGATATTTAACCCAGGTTCTATTTCTGATTATTATATGAGAAGGTGAACTATATTTTTTTGAAATGAGAAATTTATTGTCCAAAAATCTAAGACATGTTGAGCGACACTAAATTCATCTGATCTACGAAAGTAAATTCGTGAAACATGTTCTCATTCGGCAGCTCATTTCGTGAATTCCAAACTTAACGTGGACGAGCAGTTTTGGAATCCACTTTTATAATCGAATTTTCAAAAATTCGTACCGATTCGTTGGTGTATTTTGGATTATATCGAAGAACTTTGAGTCATTCTGTTTTCGGAAAGTCGAAGATTGACGAACACACTTACTGAATTTCCATTTCATGATTAACGTATCGATTGTTGTTGTGGAAAATGGTGGGAGTAGACTGAGTAAGAAAAAAAGTCTGGGTTTTCCGAAAAAAGCTCTGAGAATTGGGCAAAGAGTACGTTCAGTCACACTGAGGAACATGTTTCACATATTCGGTTTTGTAGACCAAAGAAGTTCAGTGCCGCTCAATATGCCTTAGAGAACGGTTCAAAATAAATGGATAATATTTGAATTTTCTCAGATTGGTGCAAACAGGTTTTCAGGCTTTCGAAAATATGTAAATCGAAGAAGGAGGAATGAGATTTATGAACAGCGATAAAGATATCATTACAAATAGACCGTTGTTCACTGTCTTACATAATAATTAGAAATAGAAACCAGGTGAATATTATGTACATAACAGGTAGTCACTACATGATAAGAAGTTAAGCAATTTGAAAATCACTGTGATACTTACCTCCCAGAGCGTTGCGCTAGAAATCCATTCCAGCAAGTATTCACATATTGTGTAGGTCAGTGTATTCAATTCGGACAGGAATGAATAAGATCATGAATAAAATTTCACTGAATCAGATAAACAGTTAGAACTCCGAATAGCTGCTCCTGAACCTCCAACTTAAGTGGTATTAAGTCTAATCTGATGGTGGACGGATGAGTGGCCATCTTCGTCTCACCGGGAGAGCGTTATTGGAGTCATCCATCTGCGCAAAATTATTCATAAGGCGAAGAGATGTATCAGTGAAACTGTCCTTTCTTCTCGATTATCTCGTGAGGGAACTGAATAGAAGGCTCAGATTAAGTTACGTCTTAATAAAAACTCAATAAGGAAAGACAATTTGTCACTGCTGCTGCTCGGATAGTGGATTTAATGTTCGTGTTGCGCTTAAACCTTAACAGGTTTCCACTATCTCCGCATACTTTGTTGCTAATCTATGAAGAAGGAAGGAATTACGGCGTTAAACATATATTTTGACTCCTCAATTTATTTCAGAATATCACTGAATTCAAGCTAGCGGGAATATACCGTTTTCAAAGATAATTCAACATAGTATTTCATCCGGTCAATTTAGATATCCGATTGATTGTACGATTGTTCAAAACACCATCGTAAATGAAATTTAAAAAATCCTCGTCGATTCGATACGTGGGAAAACATTTACTCGGGGTCAAAGGTCACAAAAACGGGTTTTCGCGATTTTCAGCAAAATGATCACTTTTATCATAAAACTAGTTCAGACAAGAATTGTAGATCAGATAATTACCTATAAAAACATTCAAATACTTTTTCCTAGCCCTACGTGGCTGGTATACCTGTTTCATTTCAGAATACCCAATTAGTCTTGAGCACTACTCCGGAGTGAAAACACGTGTTTATTCTAACCTATATCTTTCAAACTATTTCGTGTTGTTTCTATTATTTTATTTGTGCGAAAACTTTTGACTGAAGGTGAAATTTTTATCTGATTTTTTGTCAGTTCCTACCAGTCAAAAGAAATTTGTTGCAAATACAACAAATCTTGGTTCATTTCAATGTTGAAAGAAAAGTTCACTGCTGAGAATATATTGATAAAACAAGCTAACAAAGATACTGATGCATGTATTGATAGTTGAAACAGTAATAGAGCAATTCAATTTAATGAATATTGTTGTAGGTGAATAGGTATTACTCTCTCAATTCTCGAACTCCAATCGAAAAACGTCTTTTCAGAACCTGAAAAACCTCAACATCAATCGAAAATATTATCATCGAAAGTTTATTTACTTTTGCCAAAGTGTCAAAATCATGTACTATTTTTACACGCAATTACTGGCTGTCTTACGACATCTGTATCCTGAAAAAGTTTTTAAAATGTTTGAAAAACAAGACTCAATTTGATTTGCTGAAGAAAAACAATTATTCCACTCCATTAGAAGTTATCACCAACATAATTTGCTTTCTTCTCTCTATGCATGGAGCTACTACGTGCTTAGATAAATTTCAATATGCATGTTTCGTTAAAATTACTCCAAATGAAAAACGACATCAAAAAGCTTATCTTCCTCTAACCTCAGCGGCTGCTTATAAACATCTTTCACCGGTAAATTACAAAGTTCAAGTTTGGCTTAGTTATCAGCTAAACCCAGCAAAACAAAAAGAAAAGGAGCAAGAAGCATAAGAGAATTATGAATCACACCGCTTTCATCATTTTCAACCCTTATTATTATCTTTTATCATCCAATAGTTTCAGATTGAACAGAATCACAACAGATCTATGAAATAGGCCTACCGGAAAAGCCACGTTTAAAAATGTACCAAGTACAGTTCTTCAAAGGTGGCGTGGAAACCTGTGCATATTGTGACGATTACAACTTTTCCAAGTTTTTTAATCATTATATCTCAGAAACGGCGGCTCTTAGAAAAAAAGTATGAGGGCATTTTTATAGATAATTATCTGATCTACAATTTCTGTCTCAACTAATTTTATGATAGAACTGACCGTTTTGCTGGAGATCGTGAAAAACCCGTTGACCTCGACCAATTTTTTTCCAGGTATCGGATCGATGAGGATTTTTTACATTTCATTTATGATAGTATTTTGAACAATCCTGCCAATTTTGAGCTGGGTGCGACTTTTTGTACCGTCACTCTTATTATTTGGTCTAATTTGTCTGGATAAATTTAAAAAAACCGTGTGTTGACGACTTTTCATTACTTTCAGAATCATAGATCATCGAATATGTCAAATTTAATTTTTTTCAGAAAATATATCAACTTTTGACTTTTTAATTGAAAAACACTGTGTATCAATGAAATTTTTCATTGAGTACCCATAATTTTCCAAATACAATACATTGTGAGTAACATTTTGAATTTTATCTTTCACTCCAGAAAACCATAAATTTGAAAGTTTCAAAATGACATCATTGCTGCAATGAGGCACATAAAAGAAATCAGTTATTTCCAGAATGAAACACCAGAATGAGAGAATAGAACACCAAATGGTTTTTTTTATTCGAAACAACAGGCATGACAGTTCGAATTTCTTTCTAGACAGTCATGGAAACTTGAATACCGTACTACTTGAAAATCAACCTAATTAATGATTTTAATCATTAAGCTCAATAACAAGTTTTTTGTTCATTGTTAAGGAAATAGTGAATTTTGACTATTCCAGTGATGAAATTTCATCCAAAAATTTGGTAAGTATAGCTACATTAGTGCAAAATACGCACCTGCAGAATACAAACCTTCTTGAGTCGTAATTTTCATTGGGATTTCATAATTTCCATTAGTCTTGGCGGATTTGTTATTTGAAAGATCGATATTTATACCTCTTTCATTTCTTTTAAAATTCCTTTAACCCACATTCAATTGAGTAGCGATTTCACTAAAATAAAATATAGTTAAAAGCAAGTTCATTCTAATGAAAACACTTTTTCTCGATGGGCTTCGAAAGTATTTGTTTTCCTGATGTGTAAGAAACGTCTTTTTTTTTGGATCAATTTCATATCAAGGGTTTGAGTTCTATTTGAATTTTCTAAAAACAAAATCAATTAACATAGTTTTTTCACTAAATTAAATAATAGTTTTTTGTGTTTCCAAAACATCGTTTAGCGGTTCCGTTAATTAGTTCAAATCCCCACAAAAACATAAGTCACAACTTTTTAGAGCTAAGGATCAATATGATCTTATTAATCCATAGTGCGATTCCTAGCATGGATAGCCAATGGTTTGGATCATCGATTATAAGGACTGGTATAGATGCAACGGCAACACTTCCCAAAGCAGAGCATGAACATATATGGGTTATTTCCAATCCTTACTTGAACAAAAAAATTAAATCTTCACTTGGGGGCAATCGGTTTCAACGATGGGTACATGGTCAATGATTGGACTATCAAACACTTCAGCTCACTGAGCTTATTGAAAACGTTTGTCATTTTGACGAGATATTCGAGAAATTCGAGAAAAACATATTATTCCTTATTTAAGATCAATGCTTCGCAGACTTTTTCGCTATTTAACAAAAAACAGTTAATTTCTGTATAGTTATTTAGCTTTAAGGAACCCATTCAGTTCAGTTTTTGGAATGTGTTCACAATTTTCCATTTCCAGAATATTTGCTGTCAAATGACTGAGCTATGACTTGGAAAGTTGGTTAGGTTAGATTTGGTAAGTTGGTCATCTAGTTTCAGCAGCAAAAAATGTTTTTCGATATTTTGTCCCCTAAGATTTCGTGGATTTCAATAAATAGACTGAATTAGTTCACTGTTGTGTCTTCCTTTCAAAAGACGACAATTTTCAGGAGAGCTTTGAGTTGTTTTCGAACATTAGGTTATTTCATTTCAAAAAAGAATATTTCATTTGAATAGAAAGGGGTATATTTTAAGTAGAGATTAGTTTCTGGGGAAGAAAGTACAGAGAAATTTTCAAAGGAAGGAAGCAATTATTTCATAATAAACTCCTCACAAACATATGATTCTTTATGGAATTGAATCAGATATTAGTGTCCTTGAGTAAACAATCACAAAGTTCTGAGTCTGATTTTCAATTAATTTTTTTCTATATCAGAACCGATTCTTGCATAGTGTTCACTGAATTTGTTCGGAATGAAAGACACGTTTTCTATTATAGTTCCATTTCCTAGATAAATTTCATCAATCCTCACGGGTTTGATATTTCTATTCGTAATTTTTTTCTATTTATCCTATAGTTATTCAATTGAAGTAGTGCTTTTTGATATCTGTGAGTTGGAACATCATTATGAAGTTTGGTCATTTTTTTTGGAACAGAAATGCAACCTTTTTTTGAAGGTTCAGAATTCATCTGTCGCATCAGTTTCTTGATAATGAAAAACTTCTGTTGATTTGCTGTAAGCTTGTATTATCGCACTCGAAATTTGTCGAACAAATGGTAAATAGGTACCTTTCACTGCTTCCGTCATTCTCATCATTTCAGTCTTAATTGCTACCGACTAGTCATCTGGTCGGTATCATTAAAATACGTACTGAATTCTTCATTAAATATGATGGGCTATTAATTCTCCTTGTTTTGCGATGAAATGGCAATTACTGAGAGAAAATACTAGTTATATTAGAAATATACGTGTTGTTTGTACAAGATAACTAGATCTTGATTCGGAGTACCTATATGAGACGTATAAGGCCATTAGAAAATACTTTCTAAAACAAAGTAAAACACCCACGACTGATAATACTCATTATAGAGAAAACGGTAGTGTACATCCGTTATATTTTCTTGGTTCCATATCGACTGAAGAATGTGACAGGTCCTCTTACTATCACTTCAATGGCGTATCTTGTTCCAAAGAAGATTCCTTGAAATTGGAAATATCATTTTTAATCTAGGAGAATAATAAAAACACTCTGAAAATGTTATTCATAGAAGTTGGTTTTTGAAATACGTTTTTGAGTTCAGTTCAGTGATATGAAAAAGTAATTTTTCTTTGCATCAAAAATACATAATGTTTTGTTACTAACATCACATTACATTGCTGAAGTTAACTTTTATGTCCAATAAATTCCTGGATGAAACATTTTGGAAATTAAAACTTCCTATGTTTTTAAGAACTCTTATTTGTAACTAACATTACTGTAGTTTCATCCTATAAATATCGGCAGGTGTAGGCCAAGACTCGCCGAACAGACACTCTCTTATTGACGATAACTCCGGACACTAGGATGAGACATGCCTGGCAGTTTCATCTTCCTGTTCACACACCCTGCATAGAGGTGTGTCCATCAGCCCCATAGTATGGAGGTGTTTCCTTAGTTGACAGTGGTCAGTCAGAAATCCTACTGTTAAACGTAGGTTTTTCCTGGTCATCGCCAGATATTTATTCGTCGCCAGCTTCCCAGGGTCACCCAGGGTGATCCTGGTCAGTCTGTATCCTTTGATTCCTTGAGGATGGGTGTCGTTTGGCTAGTTCCGTAATTGTCAAAGTCATCAGGCCGTAGGTGTCACTGG
>WOGR01003608.1:0-15684 GCA_015342045.1 Leptinotarsa lineolata | reverse complement strand
TATGTGCTCTGACATACATGTGCGAAGCCGGGTAGGTTCGCTAGTTTATTTATAAATATCAGGACAATAGACTCGACTAATTAACAATTCCTTATCCAGTTTCCTGTTGACATTAACACCGTGGTAATACGACATAGAAACGCAGCTGTTTAAAAAGGAATTGCTATCAGCCGACACGTTTTCACTCACTGATATGGCAACCGTTAGCAACATAAAAAATTTAAAAAAATGCGTAAAAGACATATTCCAACAAAAGCGATTCAATTTGGCTCCATTCAGGAACCCAGGTGTACACGCATTGGTGATTTTGCATAAAAAATGGGACTGTATTAGGTTTCCACGATGATATCCATTTAGAAAAGGATATAAAGGAAATAAGCGAGGATAATAAATCATTGTTATTGGGATTTTCCGAGATCTCTCCATTTTCCTCTTGCATGAGTTTGATAGCATACGTTTTTTTCTTCGACGTTGATAACACAATAATAAAATGGTTGCTGTCGGAAGAAAACAATGGTAGATCAATTTTGCGAAGTATGTCACGGAAATGAAATACAAAATGCTAACATGGATGCTTGTTTTGATGTAAAATGAAAGGAAAATGGGAAAAATTAGATTACAATTTACTGAATAAGAGAAAAGTTGCGCTCCAATCAGAATTCCACCTGACCCAACATTTGACCCAAAACAAATTACTACATGAAAAATTAAATGAATTAACAATTTTCTAATCATTTGTTATATTAAAAGGCCGACTGGGTTATCATATTTTTGATAAGTCAAGAGATTACCACACTGACTGGTATTTTTCATAAACAAAAAATTGACCTGCGATAAACTCGATGATGAACCTATATAAGGCCACATTTTTATAAACTGTGTTTCGCCAGATTTCACCTGGTGATAACATTTTTGTTAATTTCACATTATGATCACGTATTTTTGTATATATTCCTACCGAAATTAGATGAGGACCATTGGAAACATTTTTATTAATATAAAGATAACTTCATGGAGATAGGATATCATTTTGTATGCTCATTATTATGCAAGTACCAAAGATACACTGTTGATTACACAATAATGAAATGGTTGCTGTCTGAAGAAAAGAATAGTACATCAATTTTGCGAAGTATGTCAAGGAAATGAAAAACAAAATGCTGACATGGATGCTTCTTTTGATGTAAAATAAAAGGAAAATGGAAAAAAGTAGATTACAATTTATTGAATAAGGGAAAAGGTGCGCTCCGATTTGAATATATTTGAATTCAATACACTCACGCTTTATTCGAATAGAATTCCCAATACCTGACCCAACATTTGACCCAAAACATTACCACACGAAAAATTAAATGAAGTCAATTTTCTAATCATTTGTTATATTGAAAGGCCGACTAGGTTATCATATTATTGATAAGTCAAGAGATTACCACACTGACTGGTATTTTTCATAAACAAAAAATTGACCTGCGATAAACTCGATGATGAACCTATTTAAGGCCACATTTTATAAACTGTGTTTCGCCAGATTTCACCTGGTGATAACATTTTTGTTAATTTCACATTATGTTCACTTATTTTTGTATATATTCCGACCGAAATTAGATGACGACCATTGGAAATTTTATTATTAATGTAGATAACTTCATAGAGATAGGATACCATTTTGTATGCTCATTATTATGCACGTACCAAAGATACAATGTTCTTTGTAATTGTGAATCATATGGTCAAAATAAAATTTTTTCGTGAAACTAGCGAAATGAAAAATTGTTGATTGATCAGTCATACCAACCAATCAAAATTTTTCTTTCATAGTTTAGTAAAAAAGAATATTTTGCTAGTAAAGATGTAGGTAACGTAAGTATTTATCAAAGAAGGCTTGTGATATAAATTGTGATATGAATTTATGGGAGATATGAAAAAGCATTGATCAAGCAGTTTTTCAATTAGAGAATGGGAAATTGACAACATTTAATATTATAAGGAATAAATCTAACTGGCAGTCACGTTAGAGAATTTTGATTTCTAAAAAGAAAATTTAAAACTAGGACAGGAGTTTGGCTCTCTGATATCAGTTCCAAGTTTTATAAATTCAGTTTTTTTCATATTGAACCAGATACTTATTTCTTTTGTAGAAAAACTTTATTTTTAGGTACGATCATTGAGGTGATGGCCTGTAATGGTCTTGCGAGTAGTATTCGCATAAAAGTATTTTATAGTTCTGATGATGACTTTATCAACTTATTGACAAAGAAACTGATTCTTTTTCTACCTCAGATGATGTGGTGCTGCAGGTTTTTCCGGGTTTTCCTGCAGCTGAAAAAGCAAATTCGTCACTGGAATTAATCAAGTCGCCCCGGAGCGCTAATTAATTTTTTTTGATGATTCATAATTTGTATTAGTTTTAAAATATTAAATTTACTTTACTTGTCAACATGTTCTTTTGTCATATATTAAATAAAATTTTCAAGCAACAATCATTCGTATCATACAAGAAATTCAGGTCATAATCAGTAAGGAAAAGAAGATATAATATCTACAAGTTTTGGACTGAATCAATTATATCATTTTATAAAAATTCGCAAAATTATACCTATTAGTTATTTCTGGAAAGGAAAAAGTTGTGAAAATTCTGAAAAATTCATACAAATTTGTACAGTTTTACGTGAAAAGTAATATTGATTTTTGAGTAATTTGGAAGTTATTGTTAAATTATATTAATTAAATATTTTTCAGCAAAGCCAACCTGTTTTAATAAATTAGCTGAATTTTATACATATTATTTATGTGAGCCTCAGCCAAGGCCTTCGCGTTAAAAGCTCTCCACAGATCAGAACAAAGGACACAAAACGCGACATTTTTACCATAAAATTCCTGTAAGGAACAACAAAAACAAAGTTCAATTCTCTTACCTTCTCCAGGCATTCTTGCCCAATGGATTTGGGATCGACCCGAACCTCAAAAACAACCGAATTTGGCTGGCTGATCAGGCACCACATTTTTAATGATTTTTGCAAGGCAAGGTTGCAAACTAACGAACGATAACAGAAACTAGAAAAACTGTTCGCTTTTCTTATAAAGTCTTATTGTCCTGTGCGTTTTACGGCGCGTATTTCTTTGTGGAGAACTTTTACACATTTTATGTTAACAAAAACTCGAGTGACTGCGAGCAGTGCGAGCAGCAACAGTTCTAAGGTAAATAAATCCAATAAAAGCAATCGTTCCTGTATAGCTGTCCTTTAAAACGAGCACAGTGCGCAGTCTCAGGAGGTAACGACATACGTTACTGCAATTTAATGAACGAAGGCGAACAGAGGTGCTTGGGCAGCAGGTCGTTGCTTTAGCGAGAAACCCATGTCGTACAGCTGTAAGCATAGGCGTATCATCTGGTTGAGATATGTGGGAATTTTGTCAGTCGAAATGAATTTGTATTTAGCTAGTTATCACCATTTTTCTATGAATATCTATGTGATTTGGACCAAATGGTTGCAACAATAAATATACATGTATAGGAAAAAATTTTGTAGCAGGTATTGCAGTCGAAGACAAAATGAGAACTTTTTTCTGTTCAAGCTTTCGAGACTTTATTAGGTTTTTTTCAGAAACTCTATACGTATAAAGATGAAAATTTAAAAAAAAAAAACTAATTTAAATGGGTAAGATTGATACTTACGAAAAGTGAGGTGAACTATGAGAAGCCGCAAAAATATTTGAATTATAACATACATTATTGAAATGTGGAGTATGATATAAGTATTATCTCATATATCAATTATGTCTGTAGTAGAAAATTTATGAAAATTTTGGTAATGATACCAGCAGCCCAATTACTACTACTTTCTAAAGTCGTCAGATTCTTAAAATTATATCTTCTGCGTTCTCGTCACTGTAGGACGTACTTGATTGTATAATCTAATAGCCATATAAAGTGGGATTCTTTCTGTATTTCTTAGTCTGTATTTAGGGAGAATATTTCATCGGAACTCAGCTATACGGTATAACTGACGTTACAATCGATTCAGCCTCACAAAACTTTTTCCGTTCTGGTTTAGGTGATTCTTCGTTAGAGCGTAAGCATGTACCAACCTTTTCATGGGAGATTGTTTGCTTTCCTGTTGCAGAAACTGCTTCTGCTGCTCAAAAATTTGATGCAAAGATATCCTGCTTTTGAGAAGGCTCCACCTAGCTTCGTTCAATAGTTATAAAACTGAAAAGCTCTTGCTCTCTATCCAAAATTACAGGGAGGACAGTGTGGATCGTTTATTCGACATCTATCTCCTCTGTAAACTCTGGTTCGAATTCTTTGGTTACTTCATAAGCGTCCCACGAGTAGCTAGGGAAAGAAGGTCATAACAGCAGAGCCCCGCATCGCAACATTTCTAGAAAACGTAATTTGGGCAGATGAAACCACTTCCAATAGGAACAATGAATATTTGGAACATAAACAATCCCAAGCGATTTCGAGAAATTCCACCGCTAGTGCGATTCCGCAAGGTCTATTTATAAAAAACCAAAAACTTTGAGTCCTCATTTTTTCAACCATACACTGAATGTTGAAGAGTATTACACTTTTTGACATCAATTTTTGAGAATTATTCAGACGATTTCCCATCGACTGCATCTGGCTCCAACAAGATAGTGCTTCACCTCCCAAGAAATAAAAATCTTGGCCAGCCAGCTCTCCAGATCTCACTGTCTTCGACATATTTTTATGTGGTTCATTGAAAGATAGAATTTACGGGCGGGATAAATACCAAAATATCAGAGATATTCAACTCAACATAATTAAGGAGTGTGGGAGATTGCGAAGAAGTTAAATTAATCGCGCAGTGCGATTTGTTCAGATAATCACGGACTTTTTGAGCATCTCTTGTTATTTATAAACTTGTTATATAGCCAGGATTACTTTTTTGTTTTGTTTCATTGAAAGTATTTTTTGTGTTATGTTCGTTTCCAATGTCTTGAACAATGTTAATCGTTTTAAAATAAGGTTTTTTGTCCATTGGTGAAGTTCATTTTGATTGACAATGACAATTCAGATTGAAAAATCATTGCCTACTACTGCAGAAAAACGTTCTCATAAATTAATTCAGAAAAATCAAGGGTAACTTATGAAACGTCATTGGGAAAGACAAAAAAAGGGAATTTTATAACATATAAGAAACAAAGTTGATTATGGTGGCGGTTGGGAGACGAAGCTTCGGATGGAAAATCCGAAAGCACAATCGTAGCGAAATTTGTGAAATTCGTTTTGAAATGTTTCATCAAATAAAGTCAGGAAAGAATTAAAACGACTTCACAACATTTGTGTTTTTCCCAATATTTTAGGGAATTCTGGGAATTTCAAACTTTTCTGATCCGTATTTTGTTGGTCACATAAACGTGTAACTTTGCCCCAATATACAGTCTTCGTATCTCCTGTTTCAGAGATCACCAAGGTTGGAATAAAATTTTACCCCTGCCTATATTTTTTTATCAGATGATTGCTGTAGGTCAGATTGTGAAGTGTTATAATATATAGAAAATCAACTTGAGAAATATACATTACATAATATTTAAAACCAAACCACTTTGCACAACTGTGTGAAGTCAGAATCCAAATAAATGGACTGAAGCTTCCTTTTTTGGAAGAGGAACAAGTTATATTGAGGGGCAATTAATTGCAAAAAAATATTTCTCTTTACAGGCCACGTTAATAAAAATTATTTCAATGGGCTGTTCACCACTTATTGGACGCTTTCCTTTTTTCTCTTGCAAGTAATATTGTAAACGCTCTATTTGTCATAATTCTTTTCCAGAAATACAAATGCCATGAACTTTTTATTGGTGTATCAAAAAAGTTTATATCTTGTTTGTTGAATCCGCAAATACAGACGTGTTTTGAATACACTGTTTCACTGTTAACTTGATACTGGATACATCAGAGGCGTATCTGGTTTCATTAACATTGACACTTTCGAATTCTGAGAAACTTATTTGAAACACTTCAACTTCACAAACAGTCCAAAAACAAACAGTTTGAATTGATCAATGGATAACTGTGTCAATTTTGTAAATTATTGTGTCTGATGATAGAAAGCCTTAATTTTCATTATTATTTCATTGAAAACCTTCGACAGACGGTCATGTATTTGAATTATCTTCATCTTTTCCAATAGAAACAATTCCTCAGAGTTTAGTCAACGATAGAATAAAGACTCAGTTAACACAGAGTATTCATTTTGTGTCCATTTCAAGTTCAGGATACCCCTGCATTTTCAGGAATAAGTATCATATGGATATCCGTGAAGAATGAGTATATCCGTCACGGGATATTTTATGGATATTTATAGTACGAGAAATTATTGCAATTTCATATCAACCAAAATTGAATTATGTAAATGAAAAGCTGAGAATCAAAAATTTCAAACTAGTTGCTGATTAAGATGACTATTGTATCTTCTTCTTAACAGAAACATTTTACTTGATATTTATAAAAAAATATAAAAGAATCCTGATCAAATCTTGCTGAGGTATGTATTTGTTGTAATCAAAACATTTTAAAATTAAGAATCAGTTCTTCGGTTGGGAAAACTGTTCATTTTGACGTTTGTTGTTCCTATTCCTATCATTCATAATCTTATGTGGTTGGTACCTTTCAGACTGACTGCGGTATTTTTTGTGTATTTTTTACTGTTTAGTACTTACTAATGAGAAGTGAAAACATTTATTCAATAATGGAAAATCATAATCTGAAAATTGAAATCCCCAACAAAGCGTATAATGAAGTGAGATGAAGTCCTGCAATTGAATCACTTATTATGTGATGATTCTTCTAGATAAAATGTTGCAGATACATGGCATTCTATTCCGAATATAATCAGGGTAACCAGGGTAATTATTTCAAGTTGGTCTACTAGTAATGACTCTAATTGTGGTGCATCAAAATGCATGGTGACCCAATTAATGATTGGGTTCAATCTCGGAAAGAAATGGCATTGTCTCTTCAGTTGAAAGAATGTGCCTTAGAGAATATTATCACTGAGTTGTTACACATTTTGAAACCTTGACAGCGTTATCACTTTTCAATTCTCAACAACAAATTAAGATTGATCAAAAACTTCCAGTTATTCCTGATAGTAATTATGTTATTTCTCCTGCAGCAGCATCAGAAAGAAGTAAATTTGTGAAGAATAACAAAGAAGTCGAGGAAGCCATTAAAAGTGACAATAGACACACAGCAGAATCAAATAAAAAAGGAAAAGATATTGTTTTTGATATATTTGCAATAGGTTTATTCCATTTTGCATTCCAATATTATGTGTTAATAATTTCGTTTGATATTTATTTTTTTATAAGTGAGCGATATTATTTTGTTTTATATTCAAAAAAAGAATAAATAATTTTTCAAACGAGCGTTTTGTTTCATACCGTGAGAATATCTTATAAACTTCCTTAATAAACGTTCGTTGTATGTTCATGATGAATATTCGTGGACGTCCGAGTCAGTTGCTTCCGAACATCATATGGAAATCCATAGGATATCCGTCCATGACGGATATCCCATGGAAGTCCTATTCAGAGACCTCCGAACATCCTATAGATATCTGAAGGACATCCGTTGGACATGAAGGGGATATCTTATGGACATATGGAATATACAAATAGGATTTTCATTAGATATCATTGTGTTAATTGAGCATACAATCTTTTTGACTTTTTTGTTGAGGAAGCGAAGAAAATTGTTATAGAAAATCGTCGGATCACTATCAGAGAAGTTGCTAAGGTCATAACTGGTGACGAATTATGGGTATACAGGGTCTTTCAAATTCGATCCTCACCATTGGGATCTCGGAAACTATGAGAGATACGAAGATGGTTGAATTGGGGCAGAGTTGCGCATTTACCTGACTAACAATATGCCGTTGAGAAGGTTCTGAAATTCCGAGTATATCCGGAGATATCAGAAAAAAAAAACGAAATTTTGGAAAATGGTTTACATTTTTTTCTGGCTTTATATTTCAGAGGATTCAAAAATGAATTGTACTTCCGCATTGCCACTTTTTCCCTGCTACATAATAGTGTTTTCAGATTTGCTTTCCGACGTTTCAGCTTTCGGCCACCATTTTCAACTTTATTTTTTCTTACGGATGCTACATTGAATTTTTATATCATCAATATCAAAATATTGAGGACCTTCAACACAGCATTGTTAGAGAGTGGAGGGAAATCAATCGTGCAGTGAATAATATTCGAAGAAGAGCACAGTTATGTTATCTTGAACAAGGCCTGCATTTTGAGCATTTACTGTGATTTACTTTCGTCTTTACATTTTAGGTAATGATTATTATTTGTTCAAAGTTCAATTTTCATTGAAAAGGACAAAATGTCTAATATACACACCTCATTTATCAACTTTTGATTGTTGATTCTGTCTCCGTATTTTTTCATTGGCTTTTCAAACGAACCAAACTTGGTAAAAATTTCATCCAATAATTTGAACATAGTTCGATGTGGTTATCGTCTTTAAGGATACAAGTTTAAATACATTTCCGATGTTCTAACACTGTCTCTATCGTATTTGTAATAAATTTATATCATATCTCTTTTTTCTTCATTCGTGAAAGCCATTTTTCGCCAAAAATTCAATGACTTGTAAAATAACAAAATGTCATTGAGTGTAACAAATTGAAAGTCGAATTTAGAAACATCAAAGTCAAAGCCTATTATGATAAGATTTAATTTTTTTCAATATCTCCAATTTTTCGAAAAAGAATGATAACTTATGATACATCATTGAAAAGGTAGAATCTGGTTCTATCCAAAACAGAATGAATCCAATGTAGCGCCTATAAGAAAAAATAAAGTTGATGATGGTGGCCGGAAAACGAAACGTCGGATAGCAAATCTGAAAACACCATTATATAGCAGGAAAAAAGTGGTGACAATGTGGAAGTGCAATTTATTTTCGAATCCTTCGAAAAATGAAGCCAGAAAAAAATAAAAACCATTTTCGGAAATTTCTGTTTTTTCCGGATATCTCCGGATATACTAGAAATTTCAGAACTTTCTCAACGACATATTGTTAGTCAGGTAAATGCGCAACTTTGCCCCAATTCAACCATCTTCGTATCTCTCATAGTTTCCGAGATCCCAATGGTGAGGATCGAATTTTAAAGACCCTGTATGGTTATAGCATTGAAACCAATGAAAGAGCCCAGGCGAGCCAAGACCAAAAAAGCACGCCAAGTTCGATCAAATGTCAATTTTTGGTCACTGTTCTCTTTGATTACCGTGGCGTAGTGCAATTACCTTGAAGTTATGCGCCGCTTTCGAGAAGCAATACGAAGAAAACGTCCGGTATTGTGGAAAGACAATTCATGTATTTTGCATCACGATAATGCACCTGCTCACTCGTCATTGCTTGTTCGTAGGATTTTGTACAAAAACAACACCGTTTTCATGCCTCATCCACCGTATTCACCAGATCTGACCATTTGCTACTTTTTCCTTTTCCCAAGATTGCAGAGACCCACGAATACACGGCGTTTTGCAACGATTGAAAAGATAAAATCCGAATCGCTGAGAGAGATCAAGGATATACCAAAAAGTGCATACCAGAACTGCTTCCAGGATTAGAAAAAACTGAAGTTTTGGGATATGCTGTTAATAACAATGGTTTAATTACTTCGGGAAGAAACCGAAGTAATTACGTTAGCTCTATCTGCAACAAATATAACTAACGGTGGAGGATGGTTGCCTCTTGTGGAGATATAGAGTAATTGTATCAAAACAAAATCAGAAATCAATTCTTGAAGAGTTGCATAAAAGTCGTCAAAGTTTAATGAAAACAAAATCATTAGGTCGTTGATAAGTATGGTGTCCTTCGATCAACGAAGATCTTGAAATTATTATGAAGAAATTTTAATCTTGTTGGAAATTTCTGACACATTTCGAATGATAAGAATTGAAGCTGAAATACTTACTGCTTACCAGGAACATTTTCTATTGATAAGTTAATTACTTTGATATTGAAAAAATTTTAATGTCAATTCCTTATTTCCTCGTGATTGATGAAATATAAAAATTGAAAGGCGATTATGACGATCCCGTAACGAAGACGCCATCTATGAGAACGATAAAGAGAACTTTAACCACGAAAATCCAATAGCACATAGCGCTGTTTCGGCCGGTTAAGATTTCATCAGTGATACTAAGCGGTGTGTTGTGAAGGGAAACATTAAAAGTCTTCTGTGCCTACGTATTCCATTGAAAAATGGGATTTAGCGTTTCAAATATCGCGTAGTTGGGGCCGTCATAAAGAAGACCCTGTATAAGATGTCCTTGGTGTTTGTAAAACAATAATTATCCGTTATATTAAAATCAATGAAGTTTTAAGTATACTGTTTTATCCGAATATTTTAGTAAATTATAAATAACGTGGCAATGCCGCGATTATCATAAAATTAAATAGTGCACTACCTATATGCAAAATTTGAAAGAAGAATTCATTTACACCTAAAACAATTGGAGTCGTCATTCGAAAAAACTACTTTTCTGTTATAGGACATCCTGTATAAACAAAAATAATTTCAGAATATACCTACGTCTTTGACAACGCTATAACTTTACATTTGATGTATATAATTCAATATAAGACCTGCGCTCTCCTTAACATTATTCAATTATTGTTACACAGCTCAGTAAGGATAGTTGCATACTTACTCTTTAATCTTTAACAGTTCTGACTCTGACATTTTCTGGGTCGTTTCTGGAGATAACTCCAATACCAAACTGTTTCATTTTCGAAATAAAGTGTTTCGATATAGCAGCGATCAATATTCATGATTATATAAAATTTCTTCAATAATTTGGTTTAGAGTGGGTTCAGAGAAGGGCTTTCCATCATTCACTCAGAAAGTAATAAGTGTTTCTATTGATTTTGTCGATATGTCACTGATTACATTTTCATTGCAACAAAGTTCAATCACTTTGATACATATATCCATATTTGTTTTTGATTTGGGATAAAATATTTTATTCAAATTGTGCCTGCCTTATATGTCTCGAATTACTTTTGCAATTCTTATAAGGATGTTGTATACTTGCCACTCCAAAGAAGCCAATTATCAACGTTTTCATCAAAAAATTCCATTTAACTGACTACTACCATCCCAAAATACTTGAAATTGAAAAAGAAATCGTTTCGTAATGGAATTTTCTCAAAAAAATGAGCTCGAAAATGCCAGATATTTTTTAACAAAAAAACTATATTGGCAACACTTACTGGAACTACTGAAATAAAGATTCAAATTTCAACCACCGTCTAATACATCATAGTTTTGTTTTGCTGGCAGCCAAACTGAGTTATTCCCGTCATTAGTCATTCGCTTTCTCTGCTGGAAGTATTTTAATTGTTCAGAGAAAGCCAATAATTTTTGTCGGAAATGATAGATCTGAAATAAGTTTAGTATGAAAGAAACACATCTGTTTAACAACGCCGTTAGTTCCACCTAGCGACCCTCTAATAAATCACGGAAACAATTTCAAAATCCATTGTTGCCAGTGCCAATGCAAAACAGGGAAAGTAATACAATATTTCATGTACTTACGAGTATAATCGTGTTAGTTGAAGTGTTCATTAGTAACACACATGAATTTGCTAATCGATTTATCTTTCGATTTACTTTTCCTTTTTTGGATCTTCTTAATAACTACGTACCTATTTTTCTGGACATACTTGTTGCACTGATTTACTGAACAATATCCTTCAAATTTAGGAATCGCACGTTGAAAGGTGAGACTTCGTTAATTCCTAACTCACACGAGTTTAAATTTTTGAGGGTTGTCATTCGTACAGGAGGTACAGTTGGTTATCGGAAAAACAGTTTTTAATTGATAAATATAGCTATATTATAATGAACTGACTTTGTGCAATGAATGAATTGATCAACTACTATTCAAATATTTTCTTGTACTCTCCTGTGGTGGTATTATTAAAAAAATTCTGACTGCATGACAATTTTGCTTATACTGGGAATACATTCATTATAAAAGGTAATTATGAATACTCTGATCTGTTACTGGATGAAAATCAATAACACTATCCATGATGATAATTATGGAATTTTTAACATGAAATAAATTCAAAACGCGTTTTGCTATACGGTAGCTGTGCCAGCAACTGATGAAACTACCATGTAGCTTCGTGGATAGTGATTTATATGTTTTGCATGTACTTATTAACGAATTATTTTCATTAAAAAAATGTTTTGTAAAAAATCGAATTGAAAATTTTGTTCTGTATGATACTAGCATGACATGAACACTATGACAAGAGCATAGGAATACTCTAGGGCAAAATTATAAATTCACTGATGCGTACCGGATATTTAGCTGTCAGTTAGCGATAAATGATGCTTTTTATTCACGACGACCATACTCGGGCATTGTGAAACAGAGTTTCTGAAATATAAGATGAACACAACCATTGAACTTCTCAATACTTAAAATATTGATGAGAATATATAAAACTGAGAATATCTGACCGAAATGCATCCATCAAAATTTTTTTGTTATGTATGCTTTGGTCATCCTGGGATGTGTCATATTATTTTTTTTTATTTTAATACCAGTTGGTTGGTTTAGTTCAATACACGTATGGATTGTAAGTTGGCAGAAGTGGTGCTGTGTTGCTGTAACCGTGCTCTGTTCGGTGCGTTGTTGGACAATTTTTTTTCTAAAATGGCTGATTATCATGCGAAAATCATATGAAACTTGGGACGTGTTTTTTTTGAAATATGCCCTTTTGTTTCTTTCGGTCAGTTTTTTTTCAAGTGAGTGTGTTTTTCCTAATATATGTTATCGTTCGTGCAAATAATACCTTTTCGAGTTATTTGTGCTATGTAGATTCTAGTGAGGACGGACTGGAATAGATAAGACCATCTGATGTTTTCAGCACAAGTTTAAAGAATTGTTCGTTTTAACAACTGTGTGTTATAAATATCTCATCAATGATAGTAAGTTGTCCAGAAAAACTGCTACTTTTATTACTTTTACTTAGAAATAGGGTCGATTGGTACCAGTCTGCTCTATATAGAGCAACGATGTTTCATAAGAGTTACTAATTTGCCTTTATTTGGTTTGAATTTTGATCTCGGACAATTATTTAACGCGAATGATTCTGCTGAGGATGTCTATTTTAGTGCCCTTAAAGTTCAACATTTTTCACAAGACATCTAAAAATATCAGTTACTTCATGTATGCTGGGTTGTTCCAAAAACATCTTCCTCAATTTCTCTCCCAGGAAACTCTTCATCAGAAGGTATTTACAGTACCTATCTGTTAGATTTATTGCGAGTGTTGATGGGAATATGCACTCCATTTAAAAAGGAAATGTAAATGAGTTTTTTGAATTGCTAATTATAACAGTATCTGGTAGGAACCTATACAAACATCTGGATTCAAAGATGTTTATTAAATTTATGGATATTGTTTAATGAATTGCTGTAAGTAAAATTGGGTGAGACCGAAGAGAGAAAAATATTTTGGAATGGATGAAATTTTCTTTCATGAAAATTTTAATGAAAATGTGGAATGTTTGTGAGGATTTTTGTAAAAAAATTAACATGTTGAATATCTGAAATAGATCGAATGAAAATAGCCAAAAATGGACATCCTATTGAACACAATAAAACTATACAATACAACAATCTAGATAAAAAATCTTGATCCTCATTTCCCCTATCAGATATTCCTTTGAGGGTGCCTGAAGGCAGGACCTGGGTAGGATGAGGACTGCTAGTATGGTGCTCCAGAGCTATTTCAGATGAAGGAAAGCATGGAAAATGTTCTGCAACATCCATGCTCTCAATGATATGGTTATCTAACTACTTGCTGTGTTTCATTGGAGTAATTGGCAAATAACAAATTCTCGAAATACAGAGAAATTGAATTGAATTTCTAGTCAAAAGTATTTGGCCCCATGATCCCCAGAAATTTGAATAAATATTAGGTTATAATTGTGATGTATCTCTAAAGCCAAAACCTTTCTTCCCCAAAAATTAATCTCTTCTAAAAATATACCCCTTTCCATTCAAACAAGATTCCCATGCCTGGGATTGAGTCAAATAAACCAATGAATGTTATCAAGTACTGTCATCAATGACATGAGCAGAATTAACTCATTTGTAACTTTTAGTCTTAATTTTATGGATGAAATTTTGTAATGTTATCCTGATTGGTGCTGAAGAGGCAATAAGGCAAGTGTCTTATTTCGATACATCCGCCATTGAGGATGACAGTGTTCCATGTTTGTGAAATTTATCTTTTTCATATACTCTAAAGCTCATTACCTGTGAAAAAATTTCCCAAGTAAGAGGAGCTTGAGAAAAAAATCTATATTCATATATAAAATGGTACGGTCTGCCACCTCATCAATTGTAAGAAAGGTATATTGTGTAGCAATCTTGTGAATGATTTCTGATTCAATCCCATAGGGAATGTTTGGAGAACAAACTGATTAGGAAAAAGTATTTTTTGTATAATTCAATGTATATTTTCTTTTGTGTAATTCAATATTTATATGAAAGTAATTGTTTCAAGAAGACTTTTTCATCCAGTTTGTGTCTGAAAGTATCAGTATGAAAGCAGCCAGGAGTTCTAGCCACGGATTTGTCGAAGCAACGTGTAATTTCCGACAATCAATGGCACCCAAAATTTACGCGATCAAAAACAATTATTACAATGACTCCGTTATCTTAAAAATTGTCGAGAATATCAAAATTTGTCCATAGAAAATCAATCCCCACACCAATATATAAATTATCAAAAAAAATCCATATATCATCGAATTCTTTCGTGGATGGGAATTTTCTTTCTGTGAATATCTACCTTTCAGCACGCAGAACAAGACCTGTATGTTGAAATTTTTTTTAGATCAGAAAATCAACCCCCACCCCATATATAATAATTTTTTAATAAAAATCCATAATTCCTTCAAATTTTTCTTGAATGGGAATTTTTTTCTTTAAATGTATTCATTTCAATATACAAAAAAGACCCATATGTCGAATCATTTTGTCGTTAGAAAATCAACCCCCACCCCGAATTTAATAATTTTCAAAAAAATCCATTATTCCTTCAAATATCTTGTAGATGTGATTTTTTTCTCTAAATGTATTCAATTTGATATATAAAACAAGACTCATATGTCGAAACATTTTGTCGGCAGAAAATCAACCCCCACCCTGAATATAATAATTTTCAAAGAAAAATCCATAATTCCTTCAGATATTTCGTGGATAGAGGTTTCTTTCTTTGAATGTATTTATTTTAGAATACAGAACAAGACCCATATGTCGAAATATTTTATGGAGCAGAAAATCAACCTCCATCCCGAATATAATATTTTTCAAAGAAAATTCCATTATTCCTTCAAATATTTCGTGGATGGAGATTTTTTCTTCAACTGTAATAATTTTAGCATACAAAATAAGATCCATATGTCGAATTATTTTGTCAGGCAGAAAATCAACCCCCACCCCGATTATAATAACTTTCAAAAAAAATCCATAATTCCTTCAAATATTTTGTAGATAACATTTTTTTCTTTAAATGTATTCATTTTGATATAATAAAACAAGACTCATATGTCGAAACATTTTGTCGGCAGAAAATCAACCCCCACCCTGAATATAATAA
>WOGR01003607.1:0-15686 GCA_015342045.1 Leptinotarsa lineolata | reverse complement strand
TATTAATTGTCACTGAAGATTATTTTCAAGTTGCTTGGAACACATTTTTCTAGATTTGAGTATATCGCGATAAGTTTTGAGTGTATTTTATCGAATTTTGGTACCCACATGACTTTAATCTATTTTATCTTAGTTGCTGCAACAAACTTGAAAGCAATAACATTTTTGAATAGAGAATGAAGAGACCTTTCAAACAATATATCACAAGCCTATACTTCTTCTTCAAAAAATGGGGGGATTCACCTGTCATTCGACGGGGGTCGAAGGTAGGGGTAGCATTTTTTCCGTTGAAGTATGTCAAATTATAATTTACATTTGATGTATTTCCAGATTTTTTTCAAATATGTACAGTAACCGAAATAATGAATATATTCCATTCAGCTTTTATACACTGTATAAGAATAAAATTGTAGCCCTGTTTGTGATATTCCTGTCTACCGAGGAAGCTACAGTGTTAGCGAAACTGATTATGTAAGATGAAAATCCCCACAAAGGTCGATGAAACACTTTGATTACCATCACAAATAATGACTATCATTCAATATCAATTTAAATATCATCCATACATAATTTTATGTAAATTCAACTCACCTGCATTTTCATGGGATCAGTGTTTACTTGACACATATACTGGCCTCTGTCTTCTCTCTTGACACCCCGTATATTCAACGTCCATGTGTTGAAATCGTTGTGGGTAACAGATAATCGTGCGTTGTTGGTAATAACGTGCTCGTGGATAGCTAATATTGCCTTGGTATCAGCCTTTATCCAAGCGACCTGATTCAAAATGAAATGTGAACAGTTGTGGTTAATAAGCCTTTATTCGATTATCGTCAATTTCAACGTGATAGTTTCTATCCAACGAGTTCCTCAACCTTACGGTATTGATGTCCAAGGAATCGAAGAAACTGATATAGCAACGGATTTGTATTTTCAGAGGTTCTCCACGTTTTCAAGCAAACAAAAAGTTCTCCGAATCAAATTGAATGTTCATCTGATCTTCTTTTGAACTAACAAATAGTAACAGAATGAAATGGAAAGGCGTGAAACTCAGAAAATAATCAGCAGAAAAACATAGGTCTACCACAGTTTTTGTTTTCAAATATGTTATTCGACTGGAATTATTGGCTTAAAAATATTATGTGCCTAAACCCTCCTATGGAATATTAGTTACAAGTTTAATGAAATTCATAGCAAGTTCGAATCTATGGTACATAATTACAGTTTGTGACTTACTTTGAAAAGGATTACTCGTCAGAGTTTCATTAAAGTTTAGAAAATTGACGTAGTAATCAAAGAAGTATTAGAACTCTATTTTTATCGAAATATTTTCACCAACTGGATCCCTATATTATTGTCAAATATACTAGATAAAGCAAAATTTTTTGTTCGTCTTGTATTCGTCGAAAAAATTGGTGATGCATCCATCAACAGAATATTCCAGCAATGTGTCACTATAACTTTCATACAAAAATAAATAGAGTTCTTCTTTTTACTGAAATTGAGTTTATGAATACCAAATGGTTGAGTCTCTGCTTGAAAGATAATGATGTCGATGTGATTTTAGAATATTGTTTATTTCAAGAGGCCAAAGCTGAATCTGTTAACCTTCCTTGAATTAATTTTGCCACCACTATATCAACTATTGTATTGGCCCTTAAGCTATATCAATTTCTTCAATACAATTTAGGAGTTTGGGTAGTATTCCAATTTCCATATATCTTTTTCATATTGGAACCAGTTTAATGACAAAGAATGATTCATATCAAGAATGGTGATAATTTGCATGATTCATATAAGGAATCAAAATTCTCACTAGATTAGAGTATTATGAACTCTCAAACGAAAACTTTTTCATAAGAGTTCAAAACGCTGCTTCATGACCTGTCTTGGTACTACTAAATAAATACAAGGTAGATCGAAACAGTACGGTGTTGGATAATGGATCAACACTTTTGAGCTCTAGAATCATCTACTTACCATGGTGCTCCATCCAACAAACATTTTAATAATTCCCAAGCTATATTTTTCAGTGACGAGTTACCAGAGTACTCATTGAAGATTCAAGAACAGGGGCAAGTATTCTCCAACTCAGAGAAGGAAAGATATTAGAACACATTGTATCATGGCAAAGATCAGATGTAGAGCCACGTGTATAGCACCTCATCAGAACTGGCAAGGGTCTATCTGCTAGATATCGGATAAATTTCTCATCGGGCAGATGGAGTTGGTCATGCTTCCAAAGTTAACGAAGGCGGTCGTTCTATAGAATGTCTCGTGAGGCTATAGTGACAGGCGGTTAAGAAAATGATTCAGCACGTGTATGCCTTTATTTCAGTTAGACCAGCTTGAAATTATTCAAAGAACGGAATGGTAAAACCTTTGACAGAAGCTTTTTTCTCTTGAAATTTATCCAGAAAAAAGAGTGAATAATTGCCTTTTCGAGTGTTATCTTTACGTAGAGTCTAATGCTTAATGTGATTTTTGGCTATGATCCACAGGCCGAACATATTCGACAATTACATTTACGAGTAGTGTGAGTAAAATTTAATGAAGTTTAATAGTTGATTTTCTACGAATATAGAGTTCAACTAGGACATCATTCATCATAGCAGTAGAGATTTTTCTGACGCCTTTATTCTACTTCGTATATCACTACGGTCATTTGAACTGTTTGTAGACTGAGGAATTGTAAGCTAGGGTAGAGAAGAGGATGTACCGAAGAAGGAAAAAAAAATGTATTATTTAGACTGTACCTTCTAGAATTCCACATGAAAATCACCATACAGTAGATCGTGGATTAACGAAGCACAGGTACACTGTCTGTATTAAAACAGATATGATGAAGGAAGGGGTACACACTGAATGAAAGTGATTATTTGGGGAAATAAAAGTGAAATTTTGACTCTGTCATTCTTGTTTTTGAACAGGAGTAATTTCACTACTTTTTGAGGCTGAACAGAATATCCTGACAAAAATAGCATTAATAGAAATTCTTACTGGTATTTTGAAATTAAAGCTTTCTTGTCTATTCTTTGAATGATGGCAGTAAACTTTGTGAAAAATCTGTTGCAGAAAAGAATTCAGGGAATGAAAATAATTGGAATTAGATCAACGAGCTTTCACATGCAGAACATATTTGTATCTTTAAATACTATAGATAAGCAAATTGAAAGGATCATCTACATGTGAACTAAATAGCCCTTCCAGTAATTAATTAAAAAACAAAACACCAATAACAATAATATGATGTTTTTGTACAAATTGCTTCATTGTAATTTTGGGAATGATGTATTATTCTTCAGTTCTTGATTTTTTATAATTAAAAAAAAATAGTCAATTTAAGAAATACATGAGTGTGAAAAGACTAACTACTCTAAAAAGCTAGTGTTTTAATGAACAATGTCGTATCAAACCAGTGATCAGAGTTATATAATCAACTAATTCATGACATTTACTATCGTTTTCATGGAGACACACTGAATCGTTAATGTTTTCGAAAGCAGAATTAGTTAGTTTTGACGTCTAACTTTATTGCCATTCTGAAGCAAGTAGGGGTTCTATTCTTCCATGTTTCCAGTACAGTTTGCATGAAACTTTTTGCAACCTTCGTGAAACGAATTACCACCAAACTTGTTTTCAATATGAGGCCTTAATTGAAAATAGCATTCTTTAATTCTACTACCTATATTCCTTGGATCGTTGTGAAGGACGACAGGCATTTAATGTGGACTTGGAACTACTTAAGGGAAGTAAAATAACTCTTCTGTCTCTTATTTGCTTTTGTACATTTCCCTAGTTCTAGGAAAACCTTTCGAACTGCCAAAGAATGCAGTATGAGTTATCGACATAGTTATGAATTTATAACTCCACAAAGACAAATCATAATTTCACAGTAGTAGATATTTGTCACGAGAAATAATTGTTTATATTATATTTCACTTTCAAAAAGTAACATTTTGAAAACTTTCATATACTTGATAAACCCTGAGTTACGAAAATCAATGATGTATGTGTGACAAGTTTCACTCGAGAATGGTCACTTGTAACTTTCAACTCAGGGGATAAAAAACTCTCTTCCTTTCAAGTAAATAGAAGTTTTTAGATAGTTATATTCAGAAGTGAAATATAACATGTACGTAACTACAGACGAAAATCTACTACAAATGATTCTATTGATCCAAAAAAATTATTCATACGTCAATATGTGATGTTATATTACTCTTGCGGATCTGGAAAAAACTGTATCAGAAACTTGATGTTTTCCCTATATTATAAAATGAATTAAACTCCAGCTCATTTTATCAACTGCCATATTTTTCCAAATCACTTGATTGAAACTTACTTTGAAATTTGTTCAATATGTATCAATGAAAATTTTAAACCTATACTTATAACTAGGAAAATGTGCAACAGCTCCAACATCAATTCTAGGGGTGGAAGAAATATTACAGTGACGTTATCAAAGAATACGGAAATCTCTGGAAGTCCTAAGAAACAGCTCCAATTTTGATTATTTTGTTTTCAAAATTTTTATATATCATTCGAAATCAGAAACCTTTTCGGGCGGTGACAGAACTAGTCATATGGTTTTGACAAAAAACATTGTGAAAAACACTGCATTAATTGATATGATGATAAAACAGATACTTATATAACTATGGCACCAGCGTTGAACTATTTTTTGATGGATATAATAATGATGTAACCGAAGAGTCGGAGAGAAATCGTAGAGATATACTTCAATCGATTGATTAGTTGAAGGAAAAATACCTTCAAATTTTTTTCAGAAACTGGGTGCATATTGCTTTGTTTTGATAGGTTTTAGGTAGTTATTTTTTGACATTTCCATTTTTCAGTAAGTATTAGAGCATTTCTTCTATGGTAAAATTTACAAGAAACTTATTAATTGTTATGTTGTTGCATTCACTGTCGAAGATAACTAACCGAGTTGTATAGTGTTCTCGGTTGTATCTAAACGATACAACCAGCAGATGGGTTCTCGACAGGATAAAAATCATTGTAAATACCTCTTCAATCCCTGTCGGATATCTAGCAAGTTTTATCATCCAGGATCAAACTGTGAATTCAGTATATGTATCTCTGAAAACATTTCACGCTCTTGTTCTTTGAAGCCAATGTATCACAACTCATTCAAGTTATTGGTAGTTGTGGAAATACAATTAATACTTTCATCCAGAAGTATAAAAGCGGAAATAGTTTCACTGAAAAAATGATAAACCAATATTTATTTTGTTCCTTAAAAATTTTTCTCAGTTGTATTTATTTGTATTCCTTAGTTTTATCAGTTTCTCAGTTGTGTTCTTCAGATATATAATCATTGGAGCTATTATTTCCAAGTGAATATCTCATATGCTATCATAATAATAATAATAATAATAATAATATCGAATATAAGAACATTTCTTTCGGCAAAAATCACGATTTTTAGTGAAATTACATAGATTTTGCCTAAATCATGTGAAAAGTTCAGAACCCACTTGAAAATGGTTCTGATGTCAGATAATATAGGAAACAAATTTGGAAAAAAATCATCAAAATAAGAACTGTCTCCGAGAACTTTCGGGGAAAAGTCTTCGTTAATTCAACTATTGATTTTATTTCATGTTATATCTGTGATAAACGATGAAAACTAAAGAAAGTTCATTGAATACTATCCACTACACTATTCCTCCCAACCCCATAATTGTTTCAATTATTTGTTATCAATAGACTAGCAGATGCGTTATCGCACGAGTGACAAAACGCATTTGCAAATCTATTCCTCTTATAATAAATTTAGTGAATATTTTTCTACCTGTAATAAAAAATCAACCAAACCAGCCAATAATTTTCTACCTGTAATAAAAAATCAACCAAACCAGCCAATAATTTTCTTACCATAACATTTCATTTTCGAAAAATCACTCATGCGCACGGTGAACAGAGGCTTATAATGTTTAGATGAGAAACAGTACTAGATATAGAAAGTTGTTTATCTGTTGACTACAAAAAGCTGAAATTGATACACAACTGGTGCAACAATATTATTTTTTTAATAACGAAATGTAATATATCTAAGACAGGCTTGTGAAAAATTAATTTACTTTCATGAAGTTTCTAGATATCACGAAAGACTTTGATTGGTTTTGTCACATAATTCTGTTATTGAACTTGAAATTTCACAAATTTGGGACGAGCAGTTTGGCAGTGATCAAATCATAGTATAAGGATATTAGGTCTCATTCTATTTCACACACCGTGTTACACCTACATTACTCATTGTACTTCTTCCATAATTAACAACTACTTTCAATCAATTTCAGTTCATTTCATGACGAACAAAATTTATTTCGAAATACATTTTTTGCATTTGATAGCATTACAATTTGAATCTCTCGCCCAATCAGTGCTAAACTTGGTGGAAAATCTGTCAATTTTCAAAACTCTATAAACTAATGTTGGTACAAGTAGACACTCTCTCAAAATTGAGTTCAATGTTCCATGGTTTACTTTACATTTTCACATTTTATAGTTGACATTTGACTTGGACTCCATGAAAGTTAACGAAACAGTTTATAACAGTGTTAAATCACTGTAAAATTCTTCGAATACATGAGCCCTTGCTCATATTTTCAGGATTTTTAAATCTATTTTTAACATTTTCCAACTTGTTGCTTAGACTACATTATGTAATTCATGACTGCACGAAACGTTGATAACTTCCAAACTTCAAATCTGAGATTGTTTACAACCCATACTTCCACGAGCTGCTACGAATCGGGACGCCGCCCCTGGATAAAAATGTTTCGAAAACCTGTCAGAAATATTCTTTTTAATGATGAAGGCAATGAGGTTGTGATCCTGGACAAATTGGATTACTATGATTACCGAAAAACCTGATGCCTAAGATGGTGTCAGTAGTGAAAACTACACTCAAGAAGTGTAAAAACCTGATCACTTTGACTTTGAGCAGTTTGCAAGTATCAAATCCTGCGGCACCGAAAATATATGTAAAAAATTCACAGTATTGCCCAACATGCTATAGAGAACGGCCACAGAATAAGTGAGGAGTGCTTGAAATTGTTGAGTTTTTAGATACCTTCGGAAGTTGAGAAATCGAAAAATGTGGAATGAGATCGATGAACGGTGACAAACGTCCCATTCCTAACTTTTATGTAAATATAAATACAAGCCGGTAAATAATAGGTATCAGTAGCAAATAACGATAGGAATAATAACAAAATAGTAGAAATCAATTTTACGACCCTCAATATATCAGGCAATGATTCATCTAGATGTAACTTAGTTGTAAGATTTAGTTTCAGTCATCTGCTGGTGGAGCTGACTTAGTTAGCAAAATACGGATCCAAGGACAGCATTTTTGTTCTGGTGGGGAAAATAGACGATAGTATATTTCTTTGAGCATTTTATGTACATTTTAATTCTGCCTGCAACATAAAATGTATGTTGATATTTCGGGAGTTATTCCAAAATTGAACTTTTGCACGGTCTAAAAAACCGATGCGATACGCGTGATGAAGAAAGGTTTCAATTGCTTTGGTTTTGTTCAACGTGGTGAATGGCATTGAATGTTAGTGTTGCATTTTTGTATAGGCACATGGGTGTTCACGTATTCAAAATTTCAATTGATGGTTATGAATATACTTTCAGTTGAGTGAATTTTATCAGAAGTCATTATTGTCAGTCACAAGCCGATATGACATTATGGCAGAAAACAAGTGGGGAGAGGCGAGAGAAAGTCGTTGGAATGGGATAAACGAAAGTAAAGAGCTGCACAACCAGATAATTAGGCGAAAATAAAAATGTTCAATGGCAAGAAAAGCGAAACAAAAAGAGAATTCACCTGCTGAACAATTGGCATCTGACTCCTCTGTTTAAATAACACCTACGCTCCCCCACTGTACAATTCACAATAATTTTTGGACAGCGACTCATTAACGAATTTTGAAACAGCTCGACATAAACGAAACTTCTAATTCTGATGAAGAAGATGATTGAGGAATGTGTCAACGAACTCAGTGTTTTCTAGGCTCTTCTATATATTTTTCAAAAGTGCTTTCATTCAATTGAACTATATTATGGTTAGCAAAAACATTGTTTGGATATATCACATTCATTTCTGGGGATTTGAAAAGTTATTGTCGCTATTCTCAACTAGCACGAACAGGCATTAAATCGATGTATGTCTGTGCTAGGGGAATTTACTAGTGACCAATGATTGAAGAATATAATGAATTATGTATCCACTACTTCCGTTTCCTCTCGACGATCCTCCAGTCTATGAATGCCTTGATCATTCCTTGAATACTTTTCTCGTCTTGTCAAACATTTTGAAAAATATTCTCATTCACCTAATCTGAACGATATATCCAGAGTTTCAGATATAAATATGTACATATTTCTTCAGGTCCCTGCATTTTCTCTTTCAGATAAGTGTTAGAAGATCTGATGCGGCTGGTATCGAAGGTGAATAATGGTAATCTTGTTTGCATATGAAAGCTATACCGTTCCGTGGTTCTGTTACGTTGTTTGGCATCGCAGTTTCTTTAAACTCGACGTCGACGTCCATGTTTGGAATGTAGAGGAGTTGAAATTCCCCCATGTAATCGCGTGTGGGGATTCATATTTTCACGAAGGATGTTATATTCAGTCCATTATTTAGCTTTATAAAATCAGCACCGAGATTTTGCGGCATGTTTTACTATATGTTACTTATTGTTAATAATGTATAATTGGGTTCTTGTTCTGGTAAGAGTATTCGTTAATAAGTTTTTTTTTGAGGACAAGCACTACAAGAAAACCTTAAGGCACTCTAATAGCAGTGCCTGTGCGGAAGTAGCGATTCACAATGGATATGAATAGCTGGAGATTAAATATCTTCGGAAGTTTATTCCACATACACGCAGTTCCCCAAATGAGAGAGTTTTTGAACAGTGAAATTCGAGGTGTACTGAGTTGAACCTTGAAACGATGGGCAGCCACAGTCCGTCGCGTATTTCTGACATGTACCGCTCTTGGGGGAATCAAATGTGCCAATTCATTTGAACACTTATCGTGAAAGTATCTATAGAAGAGAGACAAATCTCCAACCTTCCTTCGATGTTCCAGACTTTCCAGCAGCTTTATGATATGCTTAGGAGCGGAGCTCCATACATGAGAACAATACTCCAAAGATTGTCTGATCTGAGCTTTATAAAGCATCAAAAGTGGCTGAGGTGTGTACAGTTTTTTGGTGCGGAACAGTGTTCCAAGCTTCTGAGAAGCAGCCTTTGCAATTGCCCTTTTTGGGAATAGACTGAACGCGAGCAATCTTCCAACAAGAAGGAAAAATCTTTTCTTGTAAGACAGTTTAAAAATCTGCAAAATACTGGTGCGAGTATGATGACGGGCACTTCATCAGTACCAGACACCTTGTTGATATTGAGCTGTTTCAAAATCCGCCTAACTAGACGTTGTGGAAAAGTGATTTCCAGTATTGTGGATTCTGATGTAGAAATAGTGGGTGGTGCCTTTCCCAGAAAATCTACTGTGGAGTGTGACGCAAATTGTTCAGCTAGTAGAATTACTTTTTCTATAGCTGTTGTTGCAGTTGAACCATTCGCTTGTGTTAGTGGTGGAATGATGTATTCTGCTAAGTTTTGATTAACAGCTTTAGCTACTGACCAGAAGGATCTAGACCCGCTACTTCGGTTTTCAGCACTGGGCTTTTTGCGCCACTGTGGGTGAGCGAGATTTTTGGAGGCGATAGTTTGCTCGCAACTTTTGTTGAACCAAGGTTGTCATCCATGGATGATAGAATAACTTCCGTAAAGTACAAGCTGATGGATCTTTAGAGCTCAAACAAACATCTAGCCAAGGGAAATTTCGGAAATGGTCTCGAAGATCCTCCCACTCAGCAAATTTGTAATGCCAAACTTTAGGCGGCTTAGGTTGTTTCCCAAAATTTATCGGTAATTAACTCAACACTGAAATGAGTTTGTGGTCAGAAGATCTCAATGGAGACCTTACGATGACTGTGTAAATTTCTGGATTGGTTGTTAGGTATAAATGACCGTCAGAAATAGTGGTTTTGGAGTAACTTCTGCAGGATGATGCCTTCGAATCAGCCCCCACCCGGAGATCCGATTGGGGAGCTATTTCACCTCCTATTATATCTATTTTGCCAGATTACTTTGTGACACTACATAACCAAACGTTGGCAACTTGTAACCAACGTGAATAACTTTACAGATCAATGCATAGAAATACCTGGTAGCACATAATTAAGAATGTAAAAGGAATGTCACAAGGATCTATCTCTGGGCCCTTGCTTTTTAGCTTGTATATCTGTGATTTTGATCTATTTGAAGAAAATTGCAATATACATAACCATGCACACGACACACAGTTATATTTCTCTTTTCTGCCTCTTGAGTCTACATTTGCTCAGTCATATATTAAAAATGACTTCAAGCCATATTTGACGTATAAATGTCAGTTTTACATAACATTTGCTGTATATCTTTAGTATGTATGTTCATATGTAATTTCCCAACTGAATCTAAGATGTGAATTTCCAATGCAATATTCACTTGTAACTATAATCTGTAAATTTCATTTGAATATTCGACATGTATACCTGAAATATTATTTGTTCAATACTGAAAAGGTTAAAATGAAAAAAAAACTAATAATGATTTTCCAGAATCATTGTTGATGAAACACAAAGTACTTTCAAATAACGTTATTGACAGTGAAATGAAATGATTCCTAATGCAAACAAATTTTTTTAAATCATGTGACTGACATTTTTGAACTCAAAGTCTATTTCATCTCCCACAGTGTTGCAGTTCTGGCGTTTGGGATCAGTGCTCGTTTTGGATTTATTCTACATTCAACATGACCCTTTCAATTCATCCTCTGGGGTTTTTCAACTCCTAGAATCATTAAATTAGTGATACTGAGAACAGTTTTTTAATATATATTCATATATTTCATATATGATCTTTTCTTCACCACATACAAGCAACATCTGATGTTTCTGTGATTTCTACGATGTTTATTCACCTGTATGTATTTCTCTAGTTATTTCTTTTCGTGATTTGATTCTGAATAAACATTATTATTATTAATACCTTTGCCTCCTGTATATTTTAAATTAGAGCTAATTACATCCGCTTGATTTCAGCTGTGCTTTTCAATATTTTGATTAATCCCTATATAAAGTGGAAGTTTATTATAATTTCAATATAGAACAAAAGCAGCAAGAGTCACCATTTAAGTTTATAACGTTTCCGTTTGAAAATCTCGATGAGTAAGCTAAAAGGGTATACTATAATTTAGCGATTCATTGATTTGAATAACGAAAAGTTGAGACTATACTCATTATATAGAAGACTGTTTCTCAAATCAGATTGCTGTTCGAGTCTAGGTTATCTTGGTTCTTTTAAATATCAATTTAAACCGCTTACACCTCATTAAGTTTCAATTTTACAGCTATTGTCCCATCTGGGTTATAGCTTGGGGTAGCATGCATTGGAAATCCAAGATGGCACGTGAACAACATGCTCTGTTAATCAATTATACGGGATGCTTGAAAGACCTGATTTATTCCAAAACATAACGGGTGGTCCGAGAAAAATATGTCCAGGGGTGGTATGCTGATTATTTAGAGTCGCAATTTACACAATTTCAGAATTCCTGTACTTTATTTTCAGTCATGCAAAAATATAAAACCAAATGTCACAGTCTCAAGTATTCGTTTAGAGTTTTCAGGTACTATGCCTGATCGATTCCATCCTCTTCTAATGATTCACCTATGATTAAAAGATAATGACAAGATGAATGTTACGCGTTGGGAACTCGCGACGTCAATCTTCACCATGGTTACGGGTGGATATGAAAGATAGAAAGAATCCAAAGAACATACATCTTGGCGATAGCAATACTATAAATTTCTCTCGTCCAACGCATCTCACTGAAATTAGTCTACTACCATCTGTTTACTTTACACGGTAGTGCTCAACGAAAGTTGCATTTGAACATGGAGCTGAGTCCATTTCAAAATCTATCGCAGTAAAGCTGAATGTTTCATTCCAAACCTTAACTGTTTTCACCTAGATTTCTGGTTTCAAAATGATGAATATAAGAAAATTCTATAAGCCTCAAAAGTGTGGAAAGGAGTCTCACTTCGAGATGATGATTCAAAGTGACTTTTCCAAAATAAAAATCGTGACGAAAATGCAAAGTTTGTTACTGAAATAATTATAGGTAGCAATACGTTCCCTAATCAATCTTCCGAACAGACTGGGTGTATTCTCTGCAAAACTTAAGAACAAGAGTTCGTCTTTTTAACTGGTGAATAATATATTCCAAGAAATCAATAGATGCATTGCGCTGAAATCCGCTATCTACAAAGTGATGAAACGAAAATGTTCAATAATAAATTATTGAATCTTTGGGTTTGGTGGCGAAAATTCTCCTCTAGTTCATCAGTCGTCGAAGTTAACATAATTCAAGGTTCAATTCCAGAATCTACAGTGTTTCTACCCTACAAAAACGCTTTACTTCTTTCCTTAATATGACTATCTGCCAAATCACTCGCGAAGTTGATCGATGTTGGGTGAGAAGAATAGTGCAAATACGTACGGAAATACTTAGCTATTCATGAGTAGTGTAGAGAAGATTTCAAAAGGAAATTCAAAAGAGAATTCAACAGAGTTGTTATTCAAAAAAGTGATCTGAGTCATTTCTGGAAATTATATCAGAATTACCTCCAACTATAATGAGTTATTCCAATCCACAGTAGCCTCTCATGATCTACAATGGGTAAATTTGACCTCTCGAGAATATGGTATAGTGGGACTCACTATTCGAAGACATTTTGATGATTCCCAATACCGAGTAGAGACAATCTGCGACTGAATAGCAATATTTTAAACAATTCCATTGGTATCTTCGGATATTTACTTAATCATTCAACCCTGGATCGTTTCTCCAGGATGACATAAAAAAAACCAAAAGTGTTCACCATAATACTGTAACGAATCTGAAGCCGCCCCTGACCGGTTGCAGGTAACGACAGCCATGTCATCGAACAAACACATGACCTCACCTCGAAAGAGGTGAGGTCATGTGTTTGTTCAGTTACAGAATTCTCGAAAGGACCTCTCAAGTCCTCTCTACTTCGGCTTTTGAAGTATTCAGTGAATGAGTGAATATCATTTGAAATATTATACAGGGTGTAGGATGGAAATTATAGTTTAGTAAATTGATACCAAATAGCTCAGTGGTGTCAAGTGAGTGGTGAGACATGATGATCACAGGTTTCACGAGTTCAAATCTCAGCACCATTTTTTGTTTTCACTGTTAGTAACAAAAAATTGTCATTCGTATAAGTACCAAAATTGGGTGTTTGGACAATCATGAGGTTTTATTTGCCAAAACAAAGAAAAATTTTGTACTACTTTTAGGAAGAAAGGTGATATGAGCTTTGTTGTTCAGAATGTTATTACGAATCGAAATGCATGATGAACTATAGAGTGTTACATTCAAAAAAATATCATTTTATGAAATATATTGAGAAGGCGACTGTCATTTTTTTGTTTTCGGCATCGAAAAAGCCATTGAAAATGCCACTAGTTTGCCCATCCAACCGAATTCGTACCATCAATAATAACGGAGTTGGCGATGGTGCCGACTCAATTTAGAGCACCCTGTATATTATTTGTTTAGTGTAGTTATCAAGGCGAATTGAAATCCAATATGGTTACTGAAATAATATTTTATATGCCAATTACAGTTAACAAAAAACACAACAAAGTGTTCCACTTACTCATTTTTGAAATGAGTTTAAATAGATTAATAATAACTTTTTATCGAGTTATGAATGAATTTTCTGACCGGAGAAAGTTTTGTTCAATATTCCGGTATATGTTTCATACACGTTTTTACTATCTAGAGCCATATTCATCAACCACTAAAACTCAATAGGTGAGATTGCGGCCTTTGAGAAGGGAGAAAAACTTGTGGAAGCTCCAGGCGCTTTTATAAAATCATAATACTTTTCTATCTGGGTAAAACGGTGCATATTTGTTCAAGAATGTGACGAGAACTCGAGTGTACCAAAATTTATATGTGAAACTTTGGCTGACTCACCGCGTATCGAATTTCCTTGTGGCGTATTGTCTTAATAAGATTTCACAAAATGCTATGAAGTTACATTAATACCGGTTATAGCCTTTGGAGAACGTTTACCTGAAATATTAAATTGAATTTTAACAGTCGACTTCCCTACTGCGAGTATGCGGAGTTGTAGGGCTTAACCTTGAAAAATTAATTTCGGAACAACGATGAGTTCCTGTCAGTTGTCTCTGACATATATATCAAAATCTGCAACTTGACTGATTCCGATTTTTTTTTATTCTCAAATTGAATGTTTGTACGGGTCAAGGACAAAACACCAGCCCTACAGAAAAATCCTTAAGGCACTTTAAAAACGATTTCTGTGCGATTCACGTTGGATTTGAATCGCTGGAGAATAAATTCATTAAGAAAAACGTTTTCAGGAAGTTTATTCCACATTAACGAAGTTCTCCAAATGAAAGAGTTCTCATACAATGAAGTTCGAGGTGTACTGAGTTGAACCTCAAACCGAAAAGAAGCCACAGTCTGTCGCATATTTCTGATACGTACCGTTCTTGGTGGAACCAAATGTGCCAAGTCATTTGATCACTTCCCATGAAAGTATACATAAAAGAGAGACAAATCTCCAACCTGCCGAGGAGTGTACAGTTTTCTGGTTCGAAACAGTGTTCCAAGCTTTTGAGAAGCAGCTTTTGAAATTCCAGCGATATAATTGTGCCAAGACATATCAATGACCATTTTGGTAGATTGTAGATGCTGGTCCCACCCGGCATCGCCCGGTGGGATACCATCACAACGGCTTAGGTAGCGTGAAGTTGCTTTCGGGCTAACGTTTCGTTGCTGTGCCGCTGGTCCCGGTTTCAAGGGTGGGAATATAAAGAAAAATTGCATGATGACGCTCCTAGGGTCATAATACTCCGGAGGTGAAATAACACCCCAATCGGATCTCCGGGTGGGGGCTGATTCGAGGACATCATCCTGCAGAAGTTATTCGAAAACCACTGTTCCTGATAGTCAGCAAGGTCCTCCTAACAGTAATCCACAGGGAAATAGCATGGAAACTGCAGTTGCTAAGAGGCCCATTAGCAACTTAAAAATCGATTTCTGCAACATCAGAGGTCTCCACTCAATTATAAACTCAGCGCACCAACATCTGCAAACAATTAGTCCTCATATTCATGCACTGACATAAACCAAAGTCAGTGCTTCAACAAACCCCGTCAATTTTCTATATCATGGCTATGATTTTTACTCCCGTAACTTTGGAATATCCTTTTTTATCAGAAACGATCCCTCCTGTCAACGAGGGGAAATGCTGGAACCCCAAAACTTTGATGTTATGTGATTCAAAATAATATCACACAAGATCAGTGAATTCATATGCTGCGTTTATCGACCACCAAGCTCTACACAATATAGGGAACTGTTCTCTACACTTGCAAACACCAATGACTTTCTGCAAATCAATCATCCCAGTGCCGAAATTTCCATATTCGGTGACTTCACTGTCCACAATATCGAATGGCTCCAATTTTCAA
>WOGR01003606.1:0-15686 GCA_015342045.1 Leptinotarsa lineolata | reverse complement strand
ATCATTATTTACATCCATAAAATTAATGAAACTTTTTGTACATTTATTCAATTTATATAGATATGCAATCAGTTTGAAATTGAATTTGTAAATTATTTTGGAGACTCATTACTCATACAGTAAGGAACTGATATAAAATGCAAGTTTGTATGTAGACAGCTTTTGAGCTTACTATTCAAGTTTCTAAAAAGTGGGTATTGTTTTTTTTAGTCATTTGATCCTCCTAATATAATAACAGGATCATGAAATGTGAAGTCTTTTGCCAAATGAGGTAAGTTTTCGATAATGCTGTTCAGGCAAACGAACGGTTTAATAATTGATGAATCATTATGATTTTGAAGATGCCGATTTAACATTTCATCTAACTTATGACCATGTTGATCAAATAAGAGCAATATTTTATCAGAATCGCTAGCTTTCACTGTATTTCCTTTACTTTTGCACATTCTATTTGTTTAACTTCATTTTTATGTGTAATTTTATTTGTTCCTTGTTGCCCAGGATTGGCCTGATTCAATTGAAAAACTTTCATTTCATTTTGTAGTTTTCTCAGTTCTTTGATATATTCATTGTTTTCGTCTTCTAACATTTTTATAGATTGTACCATAACACGACTAACCTGATCTAATTCCTTAATTCTAATTTGTAACTCTAATACTGTTTAATTTTGTTAACTAATTCTTCCTCGTATAATCTAATGTTTTCGTGTAATTTAAAAACCTCTTTATTCAATTGAGAAATGATTTCACCTTGATCCTTCAATTTTTGAGCATCTTTATTCTCCATTTTAACCCCATACTTTTCGAAGTCTTGAGTTCTTTTATTCAGCCGCTTAATATAATTGTCTTTTTCCCTGATGTCTTTGTACATTTTATCAACAATTTGTTGCATTTCATCAATGTTTTCATTAGTGTTATAAATCATGCCCTGAAGAAAGTAACGCAGTCCGCCACTGGTAGCCGTAAACCATCTGTGACGTGGCTAGGAGCGCGCTCGGCCCGAGTGAAGTTTCACGAATTTTCGATGATGTTCGCCTGCACTCTACATGTGTCGAAAACACCGTTACCGTCGTTCGATGGAAGTCCAAGGAAAAATCTAGCACGTTCGATTGCCAAATATAAGCGTTATCCGCTCGCCTATCAGTCTAGTGCGAGTACAGTGCGGTACGCGGAGCGATATAAAAAGGCGATAGACATTCAAAATAGTTGAAGTGTTTTTTTATATCAAAAGTGAAATAAAGTTGAGTTTGATTATTACTCAGTGTAGTCAATTATTATTGAACCCACGGATAAAAACGTAACATTATAATCGACAGTTAGATTCTCTAATTCAATGTCCTTATTGTGAATCACAAGTTTCAATTTTTTTAAACAATTTAGAGACCTTCAAGTATTAAATCTAAGATTACTCCTGTTTTCATTTTCGATTATAAATGACCTGTGATTATGTTGAATGTATGTTCGCAGATGAGTTGAAGATATATTTAATTATTGAAGATTATTACATCAGTTATGAATATAAAAGAAAGATTGGTTGTATATTCCCGATCAAAACTTGTCTTTTTCCCGTCATAATAAATCAGAAGTTAGTGAAGCTAATATATTATACTTATAATTAAACAACATGTGAATCTTACGATTTGAAAGTTGAATATTCGAGAAACAGCGCCTTCTACAAAAGAAAAAGATACATAATTTTATTTGCAACAAAAAAGGTAATGAATAATCCCATTTTATCATACTATCAATAGATTCTGATAAAGACTTTTTAAACTTTTGATATCGAATTGAAAAAAATTCACTAAGATTTTGCTGGGACTTTTAGGGGATGTTCACAGTAATACAGAAGTACAGTAAATAATTTTTGTCTAATAGTCCTAGACTATTAGGCAAAGGTCGCCTAATAGAATGGGCATTTTGTAATATTTAGGTGATTCCAAGTAATGAGTAATTAGGGTTGAAAATAAGAAAATGACCGATGTTACAGAAGTTTTTAATGAACAGTTTCCTATCAAGGTTTTATCAAGTAAAATCACAGGAGCAACTTTAATTTCTCACAACTTGTAGCTGTCAAAAATAAATTTTTTTGGCAAAGTTAGGGAAGCTCTGAATAAAAAAAACCTTTACAAGAAGGGTAAATCGTACAACCTTATTTCTCAATATATTTCAAGAACATCATTCGCTTACACAAGATTAAATAAAGAAACTATGAGAATAGTAAGAGAAGTGAATATCAAATAACTCAAATATTCATACTAAAAGAGAAAATTGAACTGAAACTGTAAAACTATTTAATAAGACAAATGGAGTTCAAGATCTGAGAGTTGGCCCAAGTTCTCCAGAGTTCAACATTTCCTTGATAATGTCCAAACCCCCTATGAGCTCACCAGCAACATATAATTGAGGGTATGTTGGCCAATTCGAGTATGTCTTCAAACCTTGACGCACATCTTCATCACTCAATATATCAAATGTTTCATATGGAACCCTACAATTGAGAATCAAATTCAATAATAACTTCAAACAAAATAAATTTACATATCCATACAGAAAAATTCACAATACATAACAATATACATGAAAAAGGGGATTATCCAATCAAAATTTATATAATTCACAAAATAATATAGTAAACTGATATAAAGAACTTCAAGTGGTATGGCAAAGGTCACTCTATTTACATACATGATCTCCGGAAATATATACAAAAAGGTTATATAATACTATCTGCTGATACTACTATAACAGTTTCTAGGAATACATTAGAGGAGTTGGAAGACAATTTCATTTTGGTTATGGATGTAATGAATTCTTGGTGCTTTAGAAATCGACTCACAGTGAATGAAAATAAAATGGTCCATTTAGGTTTTTCGTTGAGACAGACATTGAAAAATAACATCCAACTATACAAAACAGGTAAACTTCTAGGAATGTATAATAGATGGAACTCTGTCTTGGGGTCTCATATTGATAATATTGTAAACAATCAAATCAAGCAATATTTGCAGCGCAAACTGGTACTTAGTTATGATAGTGTCATTGCTGTGTACGAATCCTTAACCTACTCACATATGGCTCACATTAAACTAATGAGGGGCTCCCCTGTATTTTGATCATAAGTATATTCAATATTGTTCCTAGAGATAGTTGTAGAACTGCTTTCTTGATCTGACCTCATTTGATCACACTTATGCAACAAAAAGCAAACATTTATTAACAATTCCCAAACATAACAATTCTACATTCAAAGAATTTTTTGCTTACAATGGCATTGTACTATTCAATACATTACCTCAAGACATCGAAAGCTTGCATATCGTACCCTTCAAAAGAGGAATTCAGGAGCTACTAGCAAGTAAGAAATATTATAACCAGGAAGAATTTCTAAAAGGGTTATATGAGGAGTTTAACATACAGTTAAATTACTGCTTCATTTTTATTTCATTTTATTCACGTTGTTGAATATTATATAACAATATTTTTTTATTTATATATTTTGTTGTTTCAACTTTGGCCAAAAAATAATGAATTTCGATGTTGAAGCATTCGGCATACGATACCTCAAATGCTTTTGAACATACACTGTAGAAAAGGTATCAAATGGTTTGCAACAATTTGAATTTCAATTTGGGTAATTATAACCTTACTTACTCCATTTTGTTTAATATTTCTACAGTTTTCCTGCTGAAACCACATCGAGGATTGTTCCTGTCACCTTTCATGAACAGCATGATTTTTGATTTGTTGATGAGCCTTTTCAGCCTCTCATCTATTAACTTCTTTTTAACTACGCTATCACCACTCAAAATGCAGTGTTTCGTGATGGCTTCGATAATTTTTGTGGGGTCTGCCCCATGGACTGTTACGAGTTTGCTGCCAGACCGAAACAATATCACAGTGGGTACGGCTTCAATTTTGTATTTCAAACATACTTCAGAAAGATCTTCTGCAGGGCAAGAATAGAACTTGGTCTCTGGGTATTCATCTTGTGAAGAAAGGGTTTCTAAGAGCTCGTTAACTTGGGAACACTGCTCAGCCCAGTCTGCTTGGAAATGGATTACAGAGAGGTTTGAAGCCCTTGAAAGATAAATCATCATCTGAATAAAGGATAAGCTAAATGCCTGCTTTTACTTACTGTATAATAGATTCGAACTCTTGTTGGTCCTTTATTACAGCTTCCATTGTTATTAGTTTTTATAAAATTTAATTACTTAGAATAAATAATATCGCTGATTTTCTTCGGTGAGTGAAGATGTCAGATGATCTGATATAATTTTTAGGTTAATTAGAATTTAGTTTTTGAAAATCGAAGCAAATAAAGGCTATGTTCCGTTTTTAAGTTCGTCAACCGATAGTTAACAAAAAAAGAATATAAGAATTTTATACAGGTATAATATATAAACACTTTTATACACATATACTTTTTATTGTCTAAAATGATAACATGTCGCCAACAAAATCAATACAAATAGCAGAATAGTATACACACTTTGGAATGCTTTATGCTTGATCTGATTGTAATAATCACTTTCTATACTGATAGTCGATGTGTTTATTAATGTGACATTATAACTGTCAGTTAAACCGAAATTGAAACTATAAACGAGTAGACTTGCTATATGAACATGAATAATAATAAAATTCAAAACCTATGAAACATTCAAATTGAAAGGGTTATATTTTTAGGAGTGATTAAATTTTGGGAAAGAAAGTTTTTGGCTTTCTACTACTCCATGGAGTAGTGGAGTATACAAGATGTGGGAATCTTCCAAATAAAGGAAGGAAGCAATCAATTTTAGAAAAGAGTAACCCTAAACATATAGATGTGTAGATCATGCAAAGAAGTGATTTTCAGACCCAAAATGGAAGAAAAAGCATTTCTGAAACAGCTATTTCCATATAAACATTGAATTACACGAAAGAAAAAATTCTTTCTAAACATATACTTTTATATGAACACTGAATTATACAAAAAATACTTTTTTTCTACTCAGTTTGTATTCTGAACATTCGTTTGGAATATAAAACATGATATTACATTTCTTATCTCTATCAAAACAAAACAAGAAATGAGTGTTTTACTCAGTCAAGATAACGAGCAGGTGGTTATTGGTTTCGGGACGGGTTTCTTCTAAGTTCCGGAAAGATCGCCTGCTCTTTTTGAATAATGTTATCATTGGCTTGTATGTCCATGTTCACAAGTTGTGTCATGCTTTTTTGGTATAATCTTCATTTTGCAATGCATTAGAAACGCACATGTCACAAAAGATTTCTCAGAATCCTTGGCATGTTCCTGTTTTTGTTTCGCTTGGTTAGGTTAATTTAAACGAGGTCTTAACTAGTCTCCATGCTTATTTTTGGTATTCCATTTACCTCAACGTCCAGTTTGATTTATTATTCTTCCTGGTGTGGATCCTTTACCTAGAGGATCATTCACCCAATCTGCCTGATTAGAATGAAAGATCGAGTCCTTTGAACCACGATCATGAATTTGTTTCTGATCAAGTTAAGCCTCATCTATGTTTCAAAATGAATCAAGTTTCAGTTGGTCGAACAAAGTACGTAAAACAATTTGCTTGGATCCCTACCTGTCGAACGTTGTACCTTTAGTATTACTATAAGTCAGCAAGAAACTTTGTAAACGGTCACCTTGATTCTTCTCTTGTCCACTATTTGACATGAGATCTTTGAAAGTCTTCACTGTTTTTTCTGCAGGTCCATTTGTCTTGGCATGATACGATGTTGATCAAATATGTGTGATTCCGTAAGACTTGCAAAATAATCCGAAATCTTCAGCGGTTAACTGAGGACCATTATGCGACACAATAATTTTTGGATAACTTAATTTTGAAAACACTCCACGAAGTACGTTTATTGTTAATAACGTGGTGATGTTCTTCATCGGAAATATCTTTAGCCAGCGTTTAAAAGCATCTACTATGATTAACCACATTTTTCGCCCGAAAGGAGCAAGCATACCATGGATACGACGGAAGTTTATGATTATTTTGTTTAGATTCTTGACAAGAAGTACATGTTTTTACGAAACTTACGATGTCATTGTCGACGTTCGACCAGTACACATGTAACGTGCACTGGACTGCTTGGCAGTTATACCAGGATGTCCATCATGAAGCATCATCAATACCTCATATTCTTCATTTCCAAAGAAGGATGTTTTCTTCAAACAAAAATTTCTCACGTTTCATGAAGTATGAAAAAATTTCGTTAGGTACTTGTCTTTTATAAGGCCAATAGAATTGCATATATCTTATAACTTTGATGATAATAGCATCACTTGATGCTTTTGACTTTGAAAGGAAAGTGGTGTAATCTTATATTCAGAAGTTGACTTCTTTCAGGTAGCCCAGCTACTTCCAAAGGTGATGCTATTGTATCAGGAAGTAGTAGACGTGCCTGGCTGATACGCTATGTCAAAATCGTATCTATTTAATGACATGGCCCATCTGCGAAATCTTTTACTAACAATCTTAAGTGTTTCACGCTCTTTACTGAATATTCGTTCTAGAGGCCTGTAATATGTTGATACTATAGTGTAAAATATCTTCCATATAGGTAATGATGGAATTTTGTAACTGCAAACACGATTCCTAAAGCTTCCTTATCTTTGATAGAATATAGGGTTTCCGCATCACTCAAAGTCCGTGAAGCACAATCAATTGATGGTTTGAGTTGTTTATTAAGGAATTCGTGGAATAAGACTGACCCAATACCTCTCGAACTCGCATCACTTGTTATTACTACTGGCAATTCATGATTAAAATGTACTAGAGTATCTGATCAACTAAGGATATTCTTTAATTTTCACATGTCCACTTGAATGTCTTTCGGGTGTTTGTACAATAGAACGCAAATAACATGTTGATCTGGTGTAAAACGTCCATAATAAGTTATCGATCCCAAGAAAGATCTGAGTTCACTTATATTTGTATGACTTGGCATATCACTTGGCTTCAATGCGTTCTGATGTAGGATGTGATTCTTCGGCATCAATTTCGTGACCCAAAAATGTCACACAGCTTTGTAACCATCTACATTTCGATTATTGTGTTCGAACTCCTGCTTTGCATACCATATGCAAATCCTTATTGATGGCAGTCATCAGAATATCATCCAAATAGCACACTGTTCCGTCAATATCTGCTAGAAGGTGGTTTATTAAGTTTTGGAATAAAGATGGTGCAAAATTTACCAAGGAAGGAAGACGTTTATAGTGATAAAAACTTGGGTTGTTGATATGACTAAATGTTTCCTTGAATCAGGATCAACTTGCAGCTGAAGATATGCATCCTTCAGATAGATTTTAGAAAGTATCTGCCTTCGCTGAGTTCTGACATTATATCTTCGAAACTCGGAAGAGGAAAATCATTTTTTTTCACATATGGATTTATTGTCACTGAAAAATCCTCATAAGCGAATGCTTCCATTCGAAATCTTCAATTTCTACTTTCGCTATTCCAAGAGTTTGGATTTCAAAGTCTGTGTATGCCGCTGAGTTTTAAGATCGTTTAAGAGGCGGACTGCCAATCTGTTTCCACAACTTTTTACCACTTGCGGAATGTGCAGCCCCTGAATCATATAACATGTCTATTTCTTTGCCATTTATTTTTGTCATAAGCATGATTTTTTTGAGGAATATATGTTTCGTACATTTGTTGTGTTAGTAAAGCTATAACTATATAACCACTATCGTTGTCATCCTTCATTTTTGCGTCATATACATGTCGTGAATTCTTTTTCTGAGTTTGTATTCCAGCATATCCGTTCTTATGTAAACTTTTGAAAAATTATTGTATGCTTCACACGCTGAGCACTTTAAATTTTCCTCAGGGCATAAGTCTTTTTTCGTGTTCAAAATCAGTTTTCTTCCAGAGTTGCTGTATTATTTGAATGTAACCTTAATAAATTCCTGTTGCCAGGCCATGTTGTTGATATCAATAATTAGTTACTTGTACTACGCCTGATCATTCCATTTTTCAAATTTTTGCTATCCAAAAAAGATATGAGAATAGTAATGGCCCTAATTTTTTAGCATAAAGTTCTAATCGCAAAACATCAATTATTCGTAAATATCTAAACATTGAAATTCAAGTGACCCGTGAACCAGTTCACTACTTCTTACTATATATACTTAAATAAAAAACATTTATATTATGGATTATTATCCGAATACATAGGCAGTATTGTTATTTAGGAATTTTCAATCGTGCCCAAAGGTGATCGAAAGCTGTGCTACTGCTACATATCGTTCTTATATATTTTGTCATACAGTTCGCAGATGAGTCAGATTCATTTCATTGGTATTATTGTTATCCAGAAGAATACTGTTGAATAAGTGCTCATTTTGAACAATTCGTCTCTGAACCTTAGGTAATTGGGAATCTATCTAAATAAATTACGGAAATTCCATGAATTTGATATTTTTACTGTTATATTTATTCCACATGAAATACATTCGATCTCCAAAATTGATGTCCCCCACCTGTATTTTAATAATAGATATATTTTATCATTATTGTTTCATAATAAATGATTTCTATAAGGTTTCAACCAGATATTAGGAACAAAATTTTTGGGAAGGAAAATATAATTTTTATTTTGCTTTCTCAAGCGTTTTCATAAGAAAATACTATGAAATCGCTAGAGAAAACAATTGTAAAATTGTTTTGTGAACTGAACTGTCCAGTGAAAATCTCACAATGTAGTGTGATCTGAATATAATTCTTATTCAGTCATGTGGAATACTTATTATTAGTACAAATGATATTTTCAAAATACTGGCAATTTACAAAAAAAACTTCAATATGTGATTTTCTCATCAAATTATTTTAACATTTTAAACGTACCCCGAATACATTTTTCATATTTTCTACATTTTTGTTATTTATTTTTTAAGGTTACGTTATATTTTATACCGAGCGTTCCACTAAGCGCTCACAACGATCAAGATGCTCCTACAGCCGTTTCACGGTCGCGGCAAAAACGTCACTCATGACGTCATTACTTTCGCTCACGACAAGCTCACAACGACCTATCTCAAGAGGTGGGTCGAGGTGGACGTTGAGAATATTTCGGCGCAATTTTTGAAATATGACATAAATGTTATCTGTCATTCGTAATTCATTTATAATTCTTTAACTTATTCCATAATTCAATCTCATAAGTAATCAATGGAATAATCACTTACACATAATGAAGTAAATTCAAATAAAGTGGTATACATTTAGAGAAAAATCTAATCATGTCAATTAGACATGATATTTTCAAAATGTACAGTGTAACACGTGATAGAAAATCATGTAACTGAAATGACTTTTGAATTCTCCATCTGAATAATGATGAAATATATTCTCATAATCAATAATACGTGAGCCTAAATTTTCGGTTTTCACGATTATTATTTTGTAAAGTTGCAATCCACTCTTTATCTGAACTAGATAAATTAGTTTCTGGAGCACTATTTTGACGTATATCAACACATATCCAATTGCCGTGAAAGACATTATGAAAAACATTCAAAATCCATTTGTTCAATAACTTTATTATATTAAAAAAGAAGTATAACCTAATTTTTTATACATAATTTCAATGAAGTTGTTGAACAAATTAGGTTTGAATGTAATCAAAGTATTTTACGGCAATTGGAGATTTGTTGATGCGTCGCAATAGTGCTCCAGAAACTAGTTCATCTAGTTCTGGTGGAGAGTGGAATGCAACTTCATAAAATTAAAATCGTGAAAACCGAAAACTTGGGTCACATATAATCGATTATGAGAATGTATTTCATCGTTATTCAAATGAAGAACTCGAAAGTCATTTCAGGTACATGATTTTCTATCACATATTGCACTGTAAATTTTGAAAATGTCATGTCTAATTGTAAACTTGAGTAAACTCTAAATTTATGCTAGTTTTAAATTCACTTCATTATGTGTAAGTAATTATTCCATTGATTACTTATGAAATTGAATAATGGAATAAGTTAAGAAATTGGAAACGAATTACGAATGACAGATAACATTTATGTCATATTTCAAAAATTGCGCCGAAATATTCTCAACGTCCACTTCGACCCACCTCCTGAGATGGGTCGTTGTGAGCTGCTGTGAGCGAAAGTAATGACGTCATGAGTGACGTTTTTGGCGCGACTACAACGACCACGGTCGTTATGTGAAACGGCTGAAGGAGCATTTTGATCGTTGTGAGCGCTTAGAGGAATGCACAGTTAGTGGATTCACGGTTCAAAACACATGAACTTTCGGTATGTTCATTTTTTAAAATCTGGAGCCGAGCAAGCAGATGCAGATTTGATACCACAGGATCACAGAGGGTGCATTCCACTAAGTGCTCACAACCATTGTCCATCCTTAGACAATGTCACAACGATCACGCTCACGACCGCAGTTTTTCCGTTCCACTTGCTTGCGAGCCTTACTATCGTAAACTCAAGTAGAATGAATTATGAAGCGTGTTAGGCATTCATGTAAACATTACAAATGGTGGTGTTGAAAAAAATGAAGTAGAAGTTCTAATGAGATTACGTAAGCCTTAACAACAAATTTCAATAATTGCAAACTAATTGTATTTATATTAAAAAAGAAGTATTACTCAATTTTTTATATATAATTTCAGTGAGGTTGTTGAACAAATTAAGTTTGAATGTGATCAAAATGTCTTTTACGGCAATTAGAGAATTGTTGATGCCCCGCAATAGTGTACAGTGGAATGCAACTTCCCAAAATCATAATCGTGAAAACCGAAAACTTGGACCACGTATTACTGATTATTAGAATGTATTTCATCGTTATTCAAATGAAAAATTCAAAAGTCATTTCAGGTACGTGATTTTCTATCACATATTGCACTGAAAATTTTGAAAATGTCATGTCTAATTGCACACTTGAATTATACTCTAAATTTATGCTACTATTCCATTGATTACTTATGACAATGAATAAGTTAAGAAATTGTAAATGAATCACGAATGACATATAACATTTATGTCATATTTCAAAAATTGCGCCGAAATATTCTAACGTCCACTTCGACCCATCTCTTCAGATGGGTCGGTGTGGGCGAAAGTAATGACGTCATGAGTGACGTTTTTGAGGCGACCGCGACCGCGGTCGTTTGTGGAACACCGGAGCATTTTGATCGTTGTGAACGCTTAGTGGAACTTTCAGCAGTAAATAACATTTCAGAAACCCTCCAGAATGGCGTTGGCATAGGCAAGCAGTTGTTAACTGATTGAAGTATGCTGAGTTAGGATATTTAATATATTTGATCACTAGAGTAGTTAGTGACAGTATAATATATATGACCTCACATGTTTACGTTACTTTAAATAATACTTCTTGTGATTTTCTAGTGCTTACTGTTATAATATATTGCGATAAATTGTAAGCAATATATTCATTATTAATTATTACCATAAATTTTTACATTTATTTCAAAACTGACATTTATAAAATTTACTTTTATTATTTTGCTCCTCAACTATAATTCGCGCATTTTATTTGTGTATTACTTCCCAAATGTTATATTGATCAAGCGTTAAGAAATGATAAGCAAACAATTGATTATGAAACATCGGTTTTCATTTTATTATTATTTTGTGAAGTACGCCATAACGAGGCGGAAGTTATTCCGCCTTTTTTTATTTCTCTATCCTATTCTGATAACTTTCAGCGCCTTTTCTTTATTTAGCATATTTTAATGGACACTTGTCTATAGATCCTTAGACATTGCCTTTACCATCCACAAGCAGAACTGTATTTTAGAATTTTTATTGGAATGCGAAATCTTTTTTACAACTATTCAAGAATTGCTAGCGTCAAATATTTTTAAGGACAAAACACAAGCACTACAGGAAAAGAGCGGCGCCTGTGCGAAAGTAGCGATTCATTCATATATATGAACTAGAGTTTAAAGTTCATATTATATAATCTAGATTTTGCCCATTTAGTGGTTCGTCCTAAATAATAGTACATCGCAGTCGGTTGTCGATAATTTCGTGACTTCACGCAAGAAAGTGCTTTTCATTGAGCTACAATTGGCAACACTACGGAAATGTCATTTGTAAAATGCCAAGCTCAGCGCGTTTGTTTTTTTGCTTGTTGACATTTTGATAAATTTGACTTGATAGAAGTGACGTTCTTATTGTGTGTTTTGGGACAAAATTTTGGTGAAACAACAAAATTGCAAAGCAGTATGTACTGCTGAATGAAGTTACTATATTTTGCGAGGAGGATATAGTGGAAATTGTCGGATCATCGCCGGTATTATGACGGTGCATTCTGTACAATTGAAATGTTCATGAATATTTATTTAAATAATTGAACAAAATATGTCCAACAACGGCACAGTTACACCCAAAGTCAGGGGGCCTGGCAGACCTCCCAAGAAAATAATTTCTTGCACTTGGTGCAATGAAACCAAACTCCCACTGAAATACGTCTTTCCCACAACAAATGGCAAGAAAGAGTTTTGTTCTGAAACATGTCTGGCTGAATTCCGGAAGGCTTACGTAAAGGGAGCGTGTGTACAATGCGATAATGTGATTCGAGGCAATAACACGCCTTCCAAAGACTATTGTTCAACATTTTGTATGAATAAGCACCAGAAAAAGGAAATTACAAACTCGCGAGTTGCTGCTATAGCCCCTACTACTCCGCTTGAAGGCTCTCCGGGACCTTTTCAGGTAAATATTTGTTTTGACGACTCACACTAGTTACTAAAAATAGCCTAGCCCTATGTATTTTGGTCCGCTGATCACAAATCTGAAGTGAAAGTTTGGTGGTCTCCTGTAATTCTGGTAATGCGGCCTATCAATAGTCGAAGCTGTTAAAAAATCAACTCTCAGAACTTCTTTCATAAAAACTTGTAGAATGACATCTTCATTTCACTATTGCATGCTATAGAATAGACCAGCATTCACTTACCACTTTTTTCATGTAAAAATTTTAATTTCCTCAAAATTATATCATCACAAACAAACTACAACAAACTACATACTATTGAAAATATAATAATTGTTTATGAAACTAAATGACAACTTTTACAAGAAATTTTTTCTTTGGTTGTGTTAGGATTGTTATAAAATTGAACTAGAAATTAATGTGATGTTATTAATGTGATGTTATCAAATTTATAAGAAAAGATAAGGAATGCCACCTTCTTTTTTGTCATTTAAAGTACAATTGATTCCATGTTTGTTGTGTACTATTTCATTTACAAAAAGTTTTGAATGGACAGGAAAGCACCATTTGTACGTGAATGATTTTTCAAGTTCCAAAATTGTTACATCTAAAAAACTTTTTGTGTTATACAGGGACACTTCATTTACATTAACTTATTTGGCTAATGAAATAAATTATAACAGAAGCTGTGAGAGTAAACATTTAGCAAAAAAAAGTTATTTATAAATATAAAAGTTAAGCAAGGAAACATTGAGAAGGTCACAGAAATATAGACAAGTTGTAATAAAAATTCAAAACTAAAATACCATTTCAGATTCAAGAAACTTTAAAGTTTTTTACATCCATGTTCTTCATGTTTCGTGGTATCCTTTTGTATTTTTAGCACCTCTTGAATGAATAGAATCAATTTCTTGTTTTGAGCATACCTACAGTTATCAATGTGAAGTTGTGGTAATTCCCTTGTTCTTTTCTTTATCTACTGTGAAATCATAAATAAAAACAAAAACATGTCGTATAAAAAGTTCACATGGTGAATAAATGCGACACCAACAGAAGTAAAACTTATACCAGGAGGGGTTATCATTTACATATGATTATATGTATTAAGGCTAAGCTCTTATGGTTACACAAATACAATGAGTTCAACATGATTATGATATACGAGACAAAATAAAAAAAATTATAATCAGTACATATAGATCTGAAATTGCCGACGAGATTGCTGATGGGACTGCTAATATAAAATGTAATTTTGAAGGATAATGTGTTAGATTGTTTGATGTTTCAGTGATGTTTCAGTGAAGCATTTATGTCCAATCATTTTTTCTGCTATAGGTGCCACAATAGCATCAACTCTGTTAATTGTATACTTTTCATTCTTATATTGCTTCAGTAATGTACTACTTGCATGCAATGGACTCATATTCAATACTTGGTATAAAAATTCTATATAGATCCTATAAACAAAATATAACAAATCCAAAAATCTATCAAAACTGATCCCTCGGAGTTCTGGTAATTTATACAAAGTTAAAAAGGGACTTCTAGGATTCCTGGAATAGTTTATTTGGATGACATAGAATGTAAAAACTCTTCAAGTATTCTAAATGCATTTACAGATTATTTTAGCAGTGTTTATACTACACCAATTGATAATATCGCCATTGATGAAGATACACCACCCTCGAATACACCAACTATATCACTAAGTGAAGATGACGTTTAGATTGCTCCAAAAAAACTAAAACCCAAACATACCTGTGGCTACAATAATATCCCTATTTTCTTTATAAAAGATTGTGCTTATGTGTTCGGGAAACCCCTCCAAATAATATATAACAGAGCATTGAATACTTGTACATTTTCCGACGTTTGGAAAACCTCAAAAATATGCTCAATATTTAAATCTGAAGCTATCAATCAAATGAGATTACATATTATTGTCAAACTTTGCAAAAGCCTTTGAAATTTCGATATATAATAGAGTATTTCCCAATGTGAAGAATAAAATATCTCTTGAGAAACACGGCTTCATATCTAACAGATCAACCATCACCAATCTGATGTGCTTCACACAAACTATCAGCAATGCTATTGATAATCAGTCTCAAGTAGATACCACGTATAGATATTTTTCAAAAGCTTTTGACAAATTGGACCATAAAATACTAATATCTTGGCTTTGATATGAACCTACTAAACTTCTTTCAATCATACCATAGTAATCGGTCATAATATGTTGAGTACCGTGGTCATAAATCTAAAACTTCAATTCCAACCAGCGGAGCACCACAGGGAAGAATAAATCAAATTATTTTGGGTCGGTGTGATGTAATAAAAGATCTTGGCATTAGTTTTGACTTCAAATTGAGCTTCTCATTGGACATAATCAAAACCGCATCGGTAGCAAAACAAATGCTTGGCTTGATTTTCAGAAACTGTAAGGACTTCAAAAATGAAGATAGCACCATTGCTCTCTTTACATCGTATGTGAGAACGCGCTTAGAATATTGCTGGCTGATTTGGTCTTCTATTTATTCGAATCACATTCATCTGCTCGAATCAATTCAACGAAAATACTTAAAGTATATTGTATACAGAATTGATGGTATTTATCCCGAACATGGTTTAGATAATAACTTATTACCACACAGATTTTCGTTGTTATCTCTGGAGGACCGTAGACCCTATCACTCTTGCATTTTTATATGTTACTGATTGTTCAGAGTTTTATCTCAACTGAACTTCAACATCCCCGTTTGAACAGCAGAAGCTCCCTCTGATTTTATTTACCTACTCCAAGAAAGCATATACTACTGAAATCTCCAATTCATTCGATGTGCATAAAACTTAATTCAATTCAATTCTTTATTATCCATTCGAGTAAATAAAGCTAAAGGACAAGTCAAAAAAACATATAGACATACAACAAAGTACAGTATGTAAAATAATAAAATATATACATGCA
>WOGR01003605.1:0-15687 GCA_015342045.1 Leptinotarsa lineolata | reverse complement strand
CGTGAGAAATTTCCTACAGGAGCACAATATTAATGTCATGAGATGGCCAGCTAATAGTCCGGATTTAAATCCTATTGAGCAGCTCTGGGATGAACTGGAAAGACGTTTGAAGGATCATCAACCCTTCCAAAATCTGAACCAAGTTGCAGATGCTCTTTCGACGATTTACGAGCAGTTACCACAACAAATAATTAGAAATTTGAGGGAAAGCATGCCTCGTCGTTGTGCCGAACTTCTTAGAGCCAGGGGTGGACGTACCCACTATTAATGTACATTTTTCTTAATTTTTTTCTGAAATAATTTCTATTTGTTTTTGACACTCATTTGTATTTCTTTTTAATTGTATTACCAAACAGCATTTTGAAAACAATGCAAGTTAAATTTAATAAAGGCATCTATAAATTATTTTATAAATATAAATGTTTGACAAAATAATACATATTTTTTTGATTTATTGCATTTTAAGGACATGTCTCTATATTCATTTTGAATAGTTTATATTATGTGATTGAAAATGAAAAAGGTCGTTTTTTCTAACCCAGTATCCTCCCCGTAGGTACACTAACTCTTAATTCCTAGATATGTGATATTTCCTGCTAGGATATTCTATGAAAATCTCCCAAAACTTCAGTTACCTTTGAAATAAATAATGAGTCAAGGCTATTGTGCTCATGAAATAGTTCCTCTGTTCAAAAATAAGGTGAATTTTAATTTTTCTCAAGAAATATTTATTTTTCATTCCTATAGTACGAATACCGGACGTTTTCTTCGATTCGACGATGTTCCATAACAATTTTCTTCACTTTCTCAACATTTTCATCAATTGTTGATGTGCTGGGGCGTCCGGGGCGATTGTGAAAAGCTTGTACCACTTGTAAAGACTTTTCTGACTCAGAGTACAATCACCATATGCTACTGTCAACATTCACATTATTTTTTGAAAAGTCCACGTATATTCCATTTTAAGATATTGACCAGTTCTAAGAAATGACAGTTCAAAAGAGCGAAATCAACTTCAAATTCATAATTCTATTATATTTAGATTACATTAAGAATTTAGACTATTTGACTCTATCTTGAAAACATGTCAGCTCTTTTTCTATGAAATGATCTACAACATTATTATGAATGAACAAGAAACTTTTGGTTAATATCGAAGTTTTGGAAAGACTTTCAGATTATTAAAAAAGGTCCGTGACATATCAGTTCCATTAGGCATTCTGAGTTGAATGTACAAAAAAATATCCTAGAGAAATATGTTAGTTACTTTGAAATCGAAGCATGAACAATTAGCATTTGACACAATTTCATACCTCCAGGTTATTGTCGAAAGTTGTTCCCGAAGGATCTTCCTAAAATAATATCTTGATCATTATTCATAGTCTTGGAAAATCGCTTAAAATAAATATGATTTTATCTACAAAATAAAATTTATTCTGTTTCTTCCCTGAACTAATTCTATGAGAAAATATCCAGTCTTTGCAATTGAAGTTTGCTAGCTTCAAATATTTATTGAAATTCTGATGGAGTTTATGTTTCTCTCAATATATATAATTTTTCTGACAACAGTATAAAGTTTATTAACTCATACTTACAAAATCGATTTCAGACTGTCATCACCCGAAGACGATTGTGGATATTAACAATCGAAACGTCGTGAAGTAACGTGGCTTGAAATCGCTCAATTTTTAATTGTATTAATTTCTTTTTTGTTTAAATTCTTCAATTTTTTTACTTGTATTTTATTTCACTATAAATTCATTTCAGTTTTTTTTGCTCAATTTTCAATTGTATATATTATTTCAGGAATTTCAAATCATTTTAGACAATGCAAGTCCGAACTGATGAAATTCACAACACTAGGCATAAAAATGATTTGAGTACAAACTACTGCCGGTATTTTTTAATAAAAAAACGCCTTCGTCAGCACTGAATAATTCCTGTACTGTGATATAAGTTCTTTAACCATATAGACATTTGTCGTTGTTTTATAATTCCCAATTTTAAATTGTACTGCTCTGTTTTTAAATGTGCTCCATGACATAACTCAGGTGTACCATATAAGATATAAATATTTTTCATAAAGAAACCTTGTTCTTTGAATTGTAAGAATCTTTTATTTATGTAAATATTAATAGATGCGTGACATACGCTAATTTTATTAATATGTATTTATTGACTTGTGTAAATACTGATGAATGTATAAAGACACCAATAAATTATCTATCTATCCATCATAAGAGAGAGAAACATAACGTTGAATGTTTAGACTTCCAGCGAAAAATAGAACTGAAATAATTACCTGATAATTAGCAGCAGGGTATAAGTTGTGATAAGTTGGCAAATTACTATCCTAGAAAAATAAAAATCGAACTCAAATAAAAAGCCAACTCATATGTCACAAAACTCAAAATTTTAAAACGTTTCAATAGAGACTTTTTGAGAACAAAAATATGTAAAACTCCCATATAAATAAAATAAAATCATGTAGGAATAAAACATTTCAACAACTTGAAATTAAATGAATCAACACTTACAGCATTATCTGTGTTAAATTCCTTGCCAGTTTCTGGTGGAATGTTGTAAGAAAATGCCGAAGGTGGAGCAGTGGGACCAACATTAAGTTCCTTTTCTTTTGGTGGTGGCTGTTGAAAAAAAAGTGACTGACTTAAAAATTATTCATTTATTTATTATATAAAGTGCAGATGTATATCAAGGCCAGACAAAATTTTACTTAAAAAGGTGGAATTTTCAGTAATTTTTGATAAGTAATAGTGGGCCTACAACCTGTTCTGTATAAAACTATGTTTGTGAGTATCTAATAGTTGTAATAGTAAAATTATAGTTTTAGCAAAATAAAAATGAAATGGAACTCACTGGGTAGTTAAAAGGGCCTAGAGTAGGCGGTATATTCGGGTCCATCAAATGGGGCAATGGTGGAGGCTGTGGGTATCCTAAGAAGCCCGGAGGCTGAGGCATACCACCACCCCCTAAATTATTGGAGTTATTGGACAAATCGATCAACAAAGCATCATTTCCTATAAAAAGCACAGGGGTTAACATTCTCATTGGCTGTATAATTTAATATTTCTCACCTTTTTCCATTGCCATGACATGCGGGTCAGGTTCGTAGTCGATATTGAAACTCCTGGCGATTTCTATCATGTACTTCTCCACCAATAACTTGGGAGGGGTTTGTATCGACATTTTGTGCTTCAGTTTGGTGCTTATGGTTTCAATGGATTCCACCCTGCAAGCCTCGGCAAAGCTGGGACCATACTTCGATTCCAACAAGTCAGCAATGATTTTCAGTTCCTAAAGACCCAAAATCAATTAAAAAATCCAGCATTTTGTAACCAATGAGAACATCTCAACGGTAGATAGATGTGTAAGAAATCTAATAGATATCAAAACTGTCGATTGACAGATTTGAATAGTATGAATTATTATGTAATAGACTTTTCAACACTTGATCAACGTATTTTTGTCTGCTAATAAAGAATCTGAAGTCAAAAATTAGGGCAACGATTTACTTTTGGAGATATGATCACTCATAAGTAAATAAATAGACTAAATTAAAAAGTCGCATTCTATAATGAAAACTATTTTGGACAGCCTGCAACCGCAGATTTTAAAAAAAATGTGTGTACTTATGAATTTTGACCTGTAGATTACGAATCTGAAAGACAACTTTCCAGCCTTATTTTTGCACAATACAAACTACAGAATCACAAGTATTTATTCACGACATCACCTCCACAACTTATTTCACCTTCTTTGACATTTTCCCTGTAAAAAAATTGATTCTAGTGACATCCCTACATTGTAAGGTTATATACCACATCAAAAAGTTTGTCAGTTCATTGATATTCTTAAATGTAAACAAAATTCATTGGCTATATATTTTTTTACTCCATAGACACTCTTGGAAGTTGACCATTAAAAAACCGTTGAAACAGATAGTAAATAGTACAATATTCTCAAAACATTCCAACAAAATACCCATTTACAAAACATTTCTGGCCGCCACCTTCAGGTTCACCCTGTATAGGGATTGTACAATCACTTGGTCAATAAATTTTTTGTTTCACCCTGTATAATTGGTTTCTCAGTTTGCTGTAGTTCACTGGCCACCTTTTTATTGTGGGTCAGTTTCAAATCATTGTTTTTTTGCTCAGACTTCTTTTTTGTAGTTTCATGTTTTTCTCTAGTTGTCTCTTACTAATTGCTACAACTTTCCTACACTTAGTCCATTTTTAGAGAACTTTGAAAGTTCTGATTCAAATTTTTTTCATTAAATAATTTAATTATATTCTCCTCATGGTTGATGATAGTATTCTTGTTGGAAATAATGTCAACCTACAGAGAGTGAAAGAGAACCTTATCTGATAATGAACTTAAAAATAATTTACAACAGGATTCCAAAAAAGACTTATTTTAGCGAAATAGAAGTCTTTTATAGAAGAGAAACATTGTGCAAAAGGAGTGTCATTTTACAAATTTTATCGAAACAAAAACTAGCTTCCTGAAACTCTGGAGGCGACCAAAGAGTTTTGATGTTAGATTCTTGATCAGTTGACGAAAATATGCAAGTCTAATTGAACATTTTTCAAAAACTAGCGTGAGCAGTCCACCCACTATAATCCAAAATTGTCCCAATGCAATACAATGATTTAGTATATCGACCTTGAAAATAATTAACAACCTGTATGTCAGACATTAGACGAGGCGCCACCCAAATTAAACTAGAGACAGCTTCTGAAATGCCCGCATCTAGTTCTTTAATGTTAGAGATGAGACCAAATCGAGCCAGTAACAAGTCGCAGTACATTTCAACAATTTCCAATGATTCTACTAGGTAATCCTCCCTGAAAATTCGATAATGAATAAGACCTAAATATCCTACGAAATGTATTCCTTACCTGACAATATATTCCACTCTAACTTTTGCTCTTTCATATTTCCCTGCTAAAATGAAATCTGCAATTTCTCTTCTGGACTTTTCAATGAGTTCCAATTTTTTCTTTTGGAGAAGTTTGAGCCTGGACATAGCTAGGCGTAAATTCGTTTTTAATTTTGAGTAGTTTGGAGGGTTGGAAAACATTTTCAGTATTCTGATTTACCTGTCACCACTAAAAATAAAAAATTTATATATTAACAAACTATTCAGATGATTCATCAATTCAACTAGTGAAAAGCGACATCTAGGTTTGATAATACGAACGTCAATCTCAAGAATATTATTATTGCTGTAACTAACACTAATCATTGTCTATAGATTTATAGACAATGCCGTAATCACAAATACTGGTTGTTTTATTCTTTTATGGAAATGTAAATCTTAGCTTTTCATAATGAGTAGAAAATCTGAGAGTGATTATTCAGTTATTATTCAGAGGTTGTTCTTAAAAATGAAAGAATGCGTTTTGTGTCAAAAATGCAGTTTACATAGAGGTTCCGACTCGAAAGTTTTTGTTTTAGCAACAGCATCTATTGTAGGCAAAAATAGGAATTTGATCAATAATACAGATTATGGGAAAAATGGGTACAAACCATGGAAGAAACAGCAAATAAACAATTACTCTGACTTTGAAGTGCTTCTTCCAAGTTGAGGCATATTGACATTGCAAACTTTATATCAATATTTTCTTCAGTATGCAAATAAATATCATTATTATTTTTGAAGAAATATTTGAATTGCTAACATTTGTGCAGTGGCTTTACATTCTGCATAAAGTTCTCAATAATAGAGTCATTATTATACAGCATGTGGACGGTTCTGACTGGTTCATATTTCATGATACCTTGTGAAAACAAATCTTTGATGCGGCAGTTGCCTAAGGCCCACTTGTATAGGTTCAGTTCAATCCACAAGTGTTAGTTAAACTTTGGTTTAATGAATAAAGTTCGTTGAGTAGGTGTTTGTGACTGCCATTATGAGTTAACTGTCAACTGATGGATGGAGGACTATTCGTGTTTACTATATGTATAACCTATAAATATTCGATTCATTCATATATTTTCATGTTTTCATAATGGACGTATTTGAAATATTTTGAAGATGCATTATTTGACGAGGAAGATGAGATAGATGTAATAAATATTGTGGAAAACCCATCTGTAGGGGTATTAATTCAATAAATTGGCCTAAATTTGCATAGGAATACGCCACAGTGAGTATTTCTTTCGAATTTCAACAATGAATAATAATGATACATTATCCTTAAGTGAGCCTATTGCATTTCATTTCAGAAATCATGCTCTTACTCCTGTAGCATGGAATCATACTTCTACTCTTGGATGACCTCCTATTGGTGTTGCTCCCGCAATCCATTCCATTTATGACATTTACGTCAACGTCCCACGGCAGGTCAATTTTAATTAACTTGTCATTTATCTATGTTGTGATTTGAAGTTAACTAAGAAGTTTTCAACTGGAAGATATACAAAAGATAAATCATTTTATCGGTTTAAGCCTAAGTTTAAATATAAGTTTAAACCTAAGTTTAAACAGAACTATAAACGAGACCTGTACAACTGGCCCTTAGACATTTCTTTTCTGACTTCTAACTTGGAATTATTATATTTTTCCAATATTATTTCACTCGGAAGTACCGATATAACACTTAGAAATTCTAGCTACATTTCAGCATTATATAATTCTAATTTTTATCTCGGAAATTTTCAGTTAAAGCTCATAAGCTCATTTAGGATCAGGACGTTAATTTATCTAACCTAACCTTATTGTGTTCATATTGATCCCAAATTTGAATTCGGAAAAATATTCAAAATTTTCAAGTCAAAATTACCGACATAAACGATAGAATTATATAATTCTGAGATAAAAGTCGGAATTACCTAGTTTCAACTCGGAAGTTTTGAGTTGAATCTCGAATTATTATCCCCAATTAATATTCTGAAGAATTGAAAAATAAATAACTATGAATGCTCAATGCGATAGCAGTTTGCGATTCGTATATAAAATGCGAATATTCGGATAAGCATAAACGAGCTCAAAACAGACCCTGAAACGGATTTCGAATCATTTTATATCATATTAGACAATGGAAGTCCAAACTAATGAAACTCGATCATTCACATATGACGACACTAACGAAAAACGCGCAGAGTAGCCATTATATAAAAAATACATGTGTTCCGAATAAAATCCTAACGACATCGTTTTTTTATCATTTCACAAATGGTACAGCGAATTAGCACTCGTAAGTGTAAATTTACTGTTGTGAAAATGTAATATTATTGATTTTTGAGGCTTCCTTCGTTTCTATACAAACAACATTTTTAGAGAAATTTTGTTGCAGCACAATCTTGTGGCAATGATCCTTTCGATTTTGATTTGGGATTTACAACTTCTGCTTTTATAGGTTAGTAACACCAAAGAGGATAATTACCAATGACTTAATAAATATGTCTAATGAGATTTACTTAAGCTTTTGGTAACACTGTTTCGCAATGACTGCGACATCAACATTTCTCTGTATGAAACACTTTAGTAGTGAACAATAAAGTTTGAAAACCTATAAGTAATAAACGAATACAGTAATATGTGTTGAGAGTGATTTGGATTTGTTGAAATTTCATTATAGATTTATTGAGGCAATTAAAAATTTGAATATGCCAAAAATAGGAAAGGATTGTTTAATAAAATCCAGGAGAATGTGCTCTGTTCCCCTGTGTAGATCATATTGCAGTGGGCATATTTCACTGCACAGATTTCCTTTGGAAGAAAAAAAAGCCAAAAAATGGAAACATATTTTGAAAATAAGAAAGCCAATATCAAAATACATGCAGGTTTGCAGCAAACACTTCAAAAAGGACGACTTCTTTTTGGGTGGGATTTTTGTTTTCCTAATTCATATGACATCTCAAATTCAAATTTAATCATATTTACTGTTTTTTAAAATAATTGTGATTTGCTTCAGTGGATGCAACAACTCGAAAAAAACGTTTAAAAAGGGGAGCTGTTCCCAGTTTGAATCTCCCAGTCCTCTCTCACCAGAGATTCCAGAGAATCAAAGAAAAAAAAGATAAAATCAAGGTTAAATGGTAAGAAAAATGATAGAAAAGAGGATTACTAAGTATTTAAAATGAGAATAAATTGTGCTTCATTATTTTTTTTTGAAACTAGTACTAATGAAATTCAAGTTGGTTTATCAAATGCCCAAACCATAACTTAATGAATAAGCAAATCTTTATGAAAGAAACAGTTACCTACATCTCAATAAAAAAAATCCTTTTTTGTCATATCATTTATTTTATAGTTATAAAAATTCATAAAATGAGAGTAGCAGTTTTCAATTTGAGGATCAAATTTTCCCTTATTAAATTGTCACTCAAGTTTCTTAGTTTAATTATTGATAAACATACATTTTATAGTTAATAAGTTATGAATGATTCTCTTCAAATTCAAATATATATATAGAATACCTTGAAATGGAAGTATTTCACAAAGTTATTATCTAAAAGTTTATATTCATATTATTATTAAAAAAGTTATGCCTGTTCATTAAGTTCCAGCTTTTATCACTGATGCATGTTTTTACTGGGTTCATAATCAGTTTGATAAACTGAACTGGTAGTCTGTTTATAAGATTGAAATATATTTCAGGGGTCATCTGAAATCAGGAGATGAGATGAATGTGGAGAAGAATGATAATTTCTCCGAACCTCTACCAAGGAATGTTAAGGCCACTACTAAATTTCCTCTGAATATTGATCGTAATAATTCTTCACGAATTGAAATATCCACTGCACCTGTTCATCATGGTCTATTGATCAATTTGTTATGTGAAGATAAATCCACACAAACAGACTTCGGAGACGTTTTTGAAGTCCCTCAGATGTTTAGATCTGACGAGAACCTAAGCCATTTCACAGGTAATTTTTTTGAATAATTTTTGTTGAGGCCCATTAATATATTATCATACATTTCATTCATTTATTCATGGGTTCGAAACCCATTTTACTCAATATAATAAAAAAAACAAAATAAATGAGATCATTTATAGGGCCATTATTCTTTGTTACCAAAATATAATTATTATAACAAGATGTTTGGATTTTTCAGTAGTAATAAGATGAAAAATAAAATAAAAAAGAGAACAGTGAAAAAAAAACACAATAAATAGTGACAAACCTATTTGTGGATGACGAGGTTCCGTAGTTTGAAAACTTCGATAATAGAAACAGCAAAAATTTTTGCATTCTGACAATGTATATTGTGCAGCGAACTCAAGAGTACTTTCATTATCCATTTTTTTAATTTGATAATAGCGTATTCCAAGTGAATGGAGTCAGATTCCAAACAGCCAGAATGTTGTATTGAACGTAAACCAAAAAGTTGATTATAGAGGTTAACCTGGACCTTTTCAAGTATTTCGCCAAAACTAATTCTTCAAATAGATTAAACCTCAAAATAACAGCTGACAACAAGATAATTCTACAGTTTTATCCACGCTTCCTAAGAATTTTCTTTAGATCATGACAGAATGGACATAACCGATTCAATTGCCTGATTTATTTTAAACACAGAAGAAAGTGCCATTTTTCTGACAAAAGATGAAAAACAAAAATAACCCTTTAGGAAGTGTAGTTATATGCAATCTCAATTTCAGGGTTTTTCACCAACAAAACACTAGTTGAAATCAATGGGCTTGTTTCATGCTATCGAAAGTAATACTGGTTTGCTAATGGACTCATCGAGTTAGGGGTATATTATACTTATCAAGTCTAATCGGTCCCAAGATCTCTTTATATTTTCAGAAAAAAGAACAATTCGAAAAGGAAAAGTTCAAATTGGCCGCGTGTCCGTTGACCAATAAAATTAATCATGTCTACAGCGGTGTTGCCAAGTGTATTGGTTTTTAATATCCAACCACGGAACTAAAATATAGTGATCCAATTTGACAGACGCCATTTTTGTTGTCAACTCGGTGTGAATACAACTGTTATAATCCGATTTGTTTGTTAGAATTTTCTAATTGAAGAACGTTAAAGAGAGATAGCTGACTGGGTGACAATATGGCTAATATACCAGTAACGTTGAATTCATTATTTTTGATTGGTGGCAAGAATGCATAATTGATTTATTTTATTAGGGTTCATGAGCCTTCCAGAGCCATTTGAAAATACAGCTCATTAAAATTTATTCAGAACCATTTTTAGATATAACTTGTACTCTTATCAGTTATCAAGGCATCAATTATTGACCATTTTTATGCTTAATTCGTGGATTCGAGCGATCTTGTTATTGTATATTTATCTGTTTGCTAGCTTTATTCTTGAATAAATAAATGTTTGTTTTTGCAACAGTGAGTTTCAACTCTTTCTTAACTGACAGCTTGGGTAAGAACGATTCGTTTTTTCATCGGGTTTAGTTTGTGTGTGTTTTAAAAGTGTTTTTGAGATATATTTGAATATTAATATGGTGCAGTCTTGTGCTGCTCTTAATTGTGAGGAAAGGTACAAGAAAACAGAAAGCGAATTGGAATTTTGTAGGAGAGTTAGGTTTCGTTTAATCTTGATTATATTTATAAATAACATATTTCATACTATGAGTTTCGGTTCCCAAAACATAAATTGTATAAAATCATAGTTTAGGTAAATATTTTGTAATCTTTCGATTTTGTGTACTGATTTTAGATAAATAGTTATTTCCAACCATGATTTTTGTGTACATTTTATTTCATATGGAGAATTTTTTCATTAATTTAAACGTTAACAGGTTCATATACACTTCCATATATCAACATAAAAATGCATACTGTTGGAGATATTTTTAAAATGAAGTTTTTATTGCGTTTTGTATTATTGGGATCTCATGTATAATTAATTCTCCCTTCCAATGCATTTCTTGCACTTGTTTCTTAGATTAAGTTGTCGAAAGTGACTTATATTTTACTTTGAATCACGAATGAATCAGATAGATACCAATATCGTCGAGGAGACAATGAAATTGAAAAATCACTGAAACTTTTATGGTCTCCACCAAAATTCCCTTTGAGTCAATGCATTTATCATTGCAGAAATTTTCTGTTGTGTTTCATGCTTATGTAGAGTAATTGTAGTACAAATTTCCTGAATATTTGTGCACAGTTCCACTCGATTCCTTGATGGACATTTTGTCGAGTGGTGTTGGGTCAGGCGATCTAGGTGGCCATTCAATTCCCCCATCCTGTCCAACGATTGCAGTAATTTTGATTTAACCAGCTCTTACCATCTTGTACCTAACAATCATCTAACTGCAAATATAAATTTCTACTTTCTGCAAGAGGAAGTTCATCGATTGCGTTAGACAATTCATTCATTATAGATTGTATGAAATTTGCGGAATTGATGTTGCCATCCAGAAAGTACCCATTATCGTCTCATTCAGAATTCCACACCAAATATTTATTTTTTGTGAATACTACCTTTTATAGTTATTCTCCCAGTTTGACTCTGACAAAATCGTCGTCAAAAATGTCTAAAACTTTACTCAAGTGGAAATGTACAATTTCTAATTTTATCTGAACCAAGCCCAAAACTTGTATCACACTTGAACTGTTGTACAACTGCCCCCCTAAACATTTATTTGTGATTTTCTTTTATAGGTATAAACCACCAGCAGCTGAAAGTGTTGGCTACCCTTTCAAAAAAATTGGCACTGGAAAAGGGTATTTTGGAGAAAAATATCAAACTATGGTTAATTCTTGTATTATGCAAATTAAAAACGAATTTAACGTTTGATTGCTTGGGGATACTACTTGGAACAGGTACTTCTTTATGTTCGAAAATGTTCTATTCCATGTTAAGTATTCTGGCCAGAAGTGTTAAACCAGGAATTCATTGGCCAACGAGAGAATATGTATTGAAAAATACGCCCAAGTGTTTTAATATGTTTCCTAATACCAGAGTGGTCTTAGACAGTATTGAAGTTGCAGTTCTGAGGTTTAAATGTTTAAACTGCAGGGATTTAACTGATTCACACTACAAGAGTAAGCACTCTATGAAGTTTTTGATAGGTATCACCCCTTTTGGAATGATAACATTCGTAAGTCGTGCTTATAGAGGACATATCTCTGAAGAAAATATTTTTCACAATGAGGAGCTTATAAAAAAACTAGAAGCATATGATGCCATTATGGTAGGTGAGGACTTACTAATTGAAAAAGAATGCGAACAACATTTTGTTGAAGTGTTTCAACCTCCAATTCTTGGAAATAGAAACAAATTATCTAAGGATGAAGAGGAACTCGCTGCTCAAATAACGAAAGCTAGAGTGTATGTTGAGATGGCAATTGAAGGAATTCAAAATTTTGCAATTATAAGTGAACAAATTGACTGCTACACAGTACCGTACATTAACGACATTATGAATGTGATTGCTGTACTTGTAAACTTGACCCTTCCCATAATTGCGAGTTGAAGATTCTAACCAACTGGAGTTATCTATACAAGTAAATACTTATTAGAAAATTCATGAATTTAACTGGCTGCATTGAATTAGTGACGACACATTTAGAGAATCACTCCTAATTTTCTGGTAGAAAATGTAACCCTCTGGACTTCAAAGAGAATACTGAGGAAAAGGCAGGTAGATATTATTAAGAAGTGCCTCAATTTTAAATATGTTTATACTTCCTGAAACCACAATCAATAATAAATTGATTTTGTTTTGTATAAAATGTGATGAGTGTGAATAAATTATTTTGTTTTATTTTGTAGCAATTATTTCATTATAATCAATGTATTTTCCTTCAATCCCAAGTAATGTTTTTATAAGTAGAGCTTTTTGAGTGACATGCAAATCCACTGTCTCATTCGAAACCAAAACGTGTGCCAATTCATACATGCACGTAATAAAATTTTCAAAAAAAAATATATATTCAAAAAAAATAATTTCAAATTGAATCTGCATAGTTGTTTTGATATAAAATATATTTTATAAAAATTGGAAATGAAAATTTTCCATGTTTTTTACCACTTTCAATAGTAACTAAAAGTTATTGCAGTTTCGTCTTATATATATAAATCCTTTATTTAATCAAAGACTAATCATACATTTTAGTGATTAACAATTTTGAAAGAAATCAATAAAATCTAAAAATAAAATTGATTAGATGTCACTAGTACAATGTCATAAAGCAATAAAATATATATACATACATATACACATACATACATACAAAATTGTTAATTACTAATTTACATCTCGCCTCAAGTATATCAGCATAAAATCTTGCGAATACATAAAAAATATAAAAAATTCAATCAATGTCGTCATAAAGAAAAAGTTGAAAATATATAAAAAGTTTCTAAACTAGAAGTTTACGTTTCACAACAAATTTAGATAGGTACAGTGTATTTATAAAACAAACGTCAAGTCTCATTACGTTTTTCCATCATATATTTTTTAATAACTTTTTGAAAAGGTCAATACAATCTATATCCTTTAATTCTGGAGTTAAATCATTGAAAGCTTTGAGTCCTTTAACAGAGACATAATTTTGAGAAGTCTTTGTCCTTAGAGGTAAGTGAAAGTAATTTCTTGATCTGGTCGAGTATTGGTGCAGTTCAAAATTGTAACTTATTTTATCAATTAAGTATCTAGGTGCTCGTCCTGTTTTGATTTTAAAAATGAAAATAAGTGTCTGGTATCCAACATGGTTTTTAAGGAAGTGCGTCTGCTACATGACAAAATGATACCCTTCGATCGGTTTTGTAGTTTTTGGAACTTGTTAATTAGATTCGGGAACTTGTGGTTGTATTCCAAGGAATGGTTCGGAAACGTCGAATCATTTCTACCTAGTCTGAAGGACCTTTCATGTTCAGTATACCGTTTTGGGAAATTTCCAACACATTGTCCCACATAAACACCATTACACTCGGGACACTTACGCTTATAAACTCCAGATTTATCAATCTTGTCCACTCTATCTTTGGCATTGAAAAGAAAATTAGATAGCCTGGCATGTGGTTCTAATGCCACTTCCACATTGTTCTTCCTGAAAAAACCCGTAATTATCTCTGTTCTTTTTCCAAAATATGTTAGAGTTACAAATTTCTTAATTTCTGACTGCTTGACCTGGGGGTATGTTTATCTGTGAGTAAATTTACGTTTTTGTTTTCTGACTAACTTCTGGATTGTGTTTGCGTCGAAACCATTATTATGTCCTATCTGTATTATTATTTTAATTTCCTTATCTACATAACTAACGTATTCAAAAAACACTTTATTGTGAGATTTTCACGCCTGAAGAAGCTATTGTACGGCGAAACACGTGTTGCGATTTCGTAAAAATTGTTTAGTGAAAATCTCATAAAGTGTTATGAATACGTGTATACCACAATCAATTGATTCATCATGAAACGTAATACAGGCAAGGTGTAATGTCATGATGATGGATGAGGATATGATATTGAACATTGACATAGTGAAAACTTCACACCTTCTGCTACAGTAATCTAATAATTCCAGTATGCACGAATTTATGATGATGTCAAGGTGATTCGTGTATTAATTATGATTTGGGTCCTATAATTTCATGTTGGCCAATATTTGTTAAAAGTAAAATCTGTGCATGTATATGTCCACTGAAAATCAATTATTCTATTTATTTACATTTGAGACTGGTGCATGAATCCCCCTTTAATTTTAAAAACATATATACAAATAGTGTCTAGGGTAAACAACTCAATTCCCTGCACACAATTCCCACACATTGCAATCAATTCACTTTGTAGGTCTGTTCGAAAAAAATTAGGTGAATGTTCAAATTAAGCGGGCTGCATACATTCGATTAGCGATTTTTTTATTGTGGTACACAGTTCAGCACAAAAGTTAGGAAGTGTTCTGCTTCTTCGGCGATTTTATGCTATTAAAAAATGGATCAAAGAATTTGCATCAAATTTTGTATAAAAAATGGAATTAAGTGTTCAAAAACACTTGAAATATTGACAGTGGCATACGATGATCGTACTCTGGGTTAGAAAAATATTTACAAGTGGTACAAGCTTTTCACAGAAGGTCGAGAAGATATGAATGACGACACTCACCCTGTACGCCCCAGCACATCAGCATCCGATGAAACTGTTGAGAAAGTGAAGAAAACTGTTATGAAGAATCACTTTTAGATAAGTTGCTAAGGATGTCGGCATATCAGTTGGCTCATGCCATGCCATTTTTTCGAAAATTTTGACAAAAAAACCGTCGCATGAGCATCGCTCAGGAATTGTTAAACGACGTCAACAGCGATCCAAATTTGCTTTTAAAGTGTCACAACTGGCGACGAATCATGGGTATATATAGGGTCCGCCATCTAACTTTTTTTTTCAACTAGTGCTTATTTCGTGAATGGTAACACTTAGCTCATGTTTGATTTGACAGATAATTAGTTTTATCCTTCCGCTGAACGAATATGGTTGTGTATACGCTTGAACAACGCTGGGAAATATTGCGACATTACTTTGAAAATCATGGTAATGTTGCAGAATGTGTGCGAAAATTGCGTACGGATTTTGGAAGAAGAGAAGCACCGTCAGCTCCGTATGTTCGTTATCTTGTGAAAAAAGTGAAAGAAACTGGCATCCTCATCGATAAACCAAAGCGTGAAAAGCCAAAAACAGTGCGTACACCCGAGAATATTGCTGCTGTGGCAGAAAGTGTGCGTGAAGCGCCATCAACAT
>WOGR01003604.1:0-15688 GCA_015342045.1 Leptinotarsa lineolata | reverse complement strand
ATATATATTGATTCGCCTGGTGGTCTGGCCGATGTAAGTCTTGTCACAGTCTTGACATGGTACTTCGTAAACTCCTTGGGGCTCCAGTGGTATCGGATTCTTTGAATTACGGAGCATGGACGTTCTGATACGAATGATGTTGCTTTGTTGTGTTGGCTGAGAATTCTGCTGATTTTGTCTGTGGTTCCTTCAATGTATGGTAGTGTCATTATTATGACAGGTGTATCTCAGGTTTTCTGCTGTTTCTGTGTGGTCTTGAAAGCCGCTTTTATAATTTTCTCTGAGTAGTTATTCATTTGTTGAGTTGTCCTGGTAATGTTCAACTGTTTTTGTCTGTGTTCGTTATCTGCGCAGCCTCGCAAAGATCACCAACAACATGGAGAAAACTAACGTTTACATTTCATATCATTCATTTAACAATGACAGATCCAGGTATCTTTCTTTTGCTTTATTTCACGATCCACTTGTCAGCTTCACCCAAAACTCATGAATGACATCGCAAATGCATTCTATATGCAAATAGTAATCATCATAACTTTTCTCACACTTCTGATTATCACGACTGAAACACTCGGTCCTCGAAACTTATTAGGTTTCCTAAACGTGGAACTAGTCTATATGAAAGAAGCCCGGTATACAAAGGAATCCAATTTCTGACAACGTCCAGTGAATGTTACTATGCCATATCAGAATTCATGAGCAAAAAGATAACGAGAGTTATGACACTCGGATGCCCTGGTTATTTTTAATAACTTCAATAATTTCAATATAATACTTTATCTGATTGTATACATACGATATGTGGTGTTTTCTATTAGACTGTTCCAATATCATGTAAATATGATATGACTTGAATTAAAAAATTTGCAATAAATTACCTCTCTTCAATAGACTCCGAATTGGTATTCCACGATTGGCAGAATAAATGAAAACAAAAAAGAATGAAAAAGTTGCACATTTCACAACAATGTACTCTTTAATATATAGCAGCTTGAAAATAACACATTCATCAGGTGTCTCAGTCACTACATCTCCATTGAAATGCTTTTGTTATAATTACACTGCAACCGAATTACTTTGGCAATCACGAAGAGATATACCTTGCAGTCTTGCATCTGCAATGGGGTCCCTGCAGATGTCGACCACAATTCTCTCAACGTGTCAAGCATAGATAAGCCAATTTATTTCTTGGCCTAGAATTCCATCAGACCACTCTTATCAAAACATTGTGAAGACAAATGATCCATTGAAATTGGTTGTGGCTGGAGACAAATGTAATATTTTCAACAAGCACTCTGAAAATACGGAAGATTGACAATATAAATTCGGACAGAGTTAACTGCTTTTTCAACTTTTGAATACATTACTTGGAGAAAATCATTATTAACAGCATTCATGATAATAATTAAAAATGTTCACAATGTAGATTTCATTTCTAATACGCATTTTACTACATAATAGCATCCTATTCAACAATGCAATTTATACAAATGGTCAACCTAAATCAAAGTAACTTTTTTGATCATTAAGAAAAAAACATAAAAATAATACCCGTATTTCAAAACATTTTCTTGACCAAATCAGTGACCTGACAGTGACAACCAACTATCTGAGTGACAATTTAAAAGTGACTGTCTTTCGACGTACATTTCGCCAACCAAGTTTGCATCATCAGGAGCTGATTAAAACTGGTCATCTCCTGATAATGCTGACTTAGTAATCGAAACGCGCGTAGAGAGTCAGCATTTTTGTTCTAGAGAGAAAAAATGGTTTTCAAAAGGATTGATTCAGTGTTCAGCTATAGTGTTTTATCGCTGTTTCGTCCAAATAAAGAAAGAACTCATTTAAAAACTCAATAAAAATATTTATTTTGAAAAATGAGAAAAATAATCTCAAGAATGAACTTAAATTGAATAGTTGGGGGAATATACAAAGAATCACCAAAAACGTACATTATACTGCTACCCAGCAGGATTGATGAAAAGGAGATGTGCTGCATTCTAAAAATGCTCTGGAGCCATTTCTGAAGAGTGATCAATAAATACTGAATGAATTTCTTAATACTTAGTGGTAATGATCTTGACCTCCCTCAATATTATTTGAGATTCATATGCTGAGGTTGCAACTTTGCCCCGGTCACCGTACTAAGGTAAAATGCTTAATGCGTATCCGTGCAAGTTTGCGTGTTTGGGGATTGTTAAATATTTCTATATCCTGTAATCGTATAAATTTTTATGTATATGGACTTGAATTATTGGATTGTGAATACTGGGTGTTTTTGTTTCAGTATATTGAAGTTGAGGTTGAAACATCTTACAATTCATGTATTTACTTGAATGGATTCGAAATATTTCATGACGATTTTCTATATTTGACAATAGAGATGAGATATTATTGTTACATCTTCTTTTCAGAAGGATTTGGTTTCAAAGTACGTCTGATGACCGTGTCAATGAGGGATACATGTCCTCACACAGTAGGATCTGGCAAATACTCGTAGGAAACAACTTCTTTCCTGGATATCACCACGACTGACACACAATGCGGTGTCAGACTGTTAGCCATCATCAATGCGAGACAACGGTGTGTCGGAAACCCGATTGACAACTAAGAAAACGACTGGAGTATATTTTTGATTACCCGTAACTTCCAAATGGCGAAAAGAAAAGTCGTGAATACCCGTCTCATCACGCCTGAAATCCAATTTAGCCGATAAGTTGAGCAATCTTTTAGTTTCCGTTCCAATATCGTTTGGTATATTTTATGAAAGGAAACCAAATATAAACTTTTCGCATTCGCTGCGTTCAATAAACTGTTTGCAATCAATTTGTAGCCGGGGTTATCGCTTGCCCGATTTGAATGTATTCCACTAAATGAAAATATTGTGAAGTGAGCTCCTGCGGTGTAACCATATGGAAATAATAAAATTCAATGAAAGCCGCTTTAAATGAAACACAATATTTTTTGAACAATTTCCATTTTCATTCATGAATATAAAAATATTGGTATTTTCATCCCCATACAGGGGTTATCAACGATGTGTAGGTAGATGGTTTCAGAAAAGGTAAATCCACTATATTAGCGCTATATAATACCCTTACGGCGATATTAAACTCACTGAATGACAGAAATGAAACTATAGCAGTATATATAGATCTTTCCAAAGCATTGTATAGGGTTCGTCACACTACACTTTTGAAAAAACTTAAATATTTTGGAATAAGAGGAGTGTACTTGAAACTGATACACTCTTATATAACGAATAGATTTCAATACCTAATAGAAAGAGATGAAAATGGACAACAAATTGAATCCGGAAAGGAAAAAATGAAAGTGGGGGTTCCACAAGGTTCCATACTTGGACTATTATTATTTATTTCGTATATAAATAACTTGCCTACTATAGTTGACCAAAAATGATCCAATTTGCGGATTATACTTCTTTAATATTCAGCGACGTAACTGAAAATGGTATAAAAAACTACATATCGAAATCTCTTAAGATACTAAAAACCTGGTTTGAAATAAATAACATGCAAATGAATGTAAATTAAACTCAAATCATGGAGTTTCAGAAAATACGCAGCAGAATGGCACTTTTCCACTACTCCATGATGGAGAGGAAATTACAGCTGTTCATTATGTAAAATTATTAGGAATCACAATAGTTCCTAATCTGAATTGAAAAAAAACATGTTGAACAACCTGCAAAAAATATGGCAGGATACTGCTATGCACTTGAAGTTTTGGCTCAATCAGTAAATTCAAAGGCTTCAGTAACTGCGTATCATGGTTAAATTTAATCACCGGTTAGATATGGAATTATAATCTGGGCAAATTCTACAGATGCCCACAGAATTTTGGTAATCCAAAAAAGATGCTTGAGGAGCATACTGAGTATGAAACAAAGCGAGAGCTGCAAAATGTATTTCAAAAGTTAAAAGTGCTTACATTTGTTGGACCTTATATATATGAAACAGTATTATTTGTTAGGGAAAATAATGAACTTTTTAAAACACTAGACCATGACTACAATACTAGATTCAAACAACATTCAACTACGGATTTAAAAAAATATACTTATATTCAAAGAAATGTGGAATTTACAGTCATAAAAATTTTCAATCATTTGTCTGATGATCTGGAGAGAATGCCAATTAATAAAATAAAGAATCATCTTAAGCAGTTATTTATACAAATAACTTACTATAATATAAATTGGAAGAATATTTTGAAGATAGTCCTATATAACTATATTACTTATGAAATGTTATGCTCCATAGGTAAAAACCTCTTTTTAATAAGTAATCTTGTTTAGAAGCTATTATATTTCCCCTTACGGGTTTTCTCTTCCATTCTCTTATTTTATTTTATAACTTATTTATATTATTGACGTGTTCTACACCCTTTTGGGTATTATGTATTATACACATGAACGAATAAAGAATATCTATCTATCTAACTGCTCTGCTAGTTGGGATAGAAAAAAATATGTCACAAATAGAATGTCAAGAATGAAATAGAAGCTATTTATCCGATACTATACAGACTTTTCACTAAATGTGCGATTCTGTCAATGGAAATAACAAAACAGAATCAAACTCAATTTCGAAGTGTAGCATAGTGTAAAAAATTTCAATGTGTTGATCGGTTATTACCATCCTGGACCAGAAGATAAACAGTTAGAAATGATGCATTCATAGCCCATGTACACTGTGTACAATTCAAATATTATACTTCGTGCGATGATTTTTTTTTATTCCACACTGATATGTTATACAAAATGCCGCAGAAACAATGTTCATATGAAAGTATTTGTTTCAAAAGTATTGCTACTCCTTTCACATGATCTCTCAAATTGTCATGGGGCAGCTAGAAAAGTGTTATAAGTATTATGTAATTTGAAAATGACCATATGCTACCCTGTAGATTCATCATATGTTTCGATTAAAATTGATTATCGAAAATGATATGCAAACTTCTTTCAATTTAGTATAATACGTTTTGTTTGTGACTGGTACAGATTCAGCTATACATTTAATACCGTTTGTCAGTCACATATTCACGATTTCCATGGCAGCGATATCTTTAATCAAACTCCGGTGGCATAAAATTTGCAAGGAACGTAATCGCCATTTCTAGAAACATAAGTTTACTTGAATAGAAAACATTTTTCATGCAGTTCATGGCAGGTTTCTGATTTATTCGATCAGGTGGAGTAAATGGAACAAATGAAAGTTGTCAAAAAATAAGAGATTTTCCAGGATTTATTCCATGCAACTGGCTCATACTCCTGTGGTGGATTTAATAAAATAATGGAAAATGTTCCTCGATATAGGACCCGAACAAATCAATGCCATGTGTTGGAACAGCGATACTTCTCTATTTCTCATATTTCGTTCAAAAGACCGAATGGGAATGCAGGAGAAAATATAAATGGTGCTTGATCTCTATAACCTTGAAAATAATCACACTTCTCCAACATATGAATTATATTTCAGAACTTCATATAAAAATTATGAACGGGATGTCGCAGTACTTAATATGGAGAAAGCATCTTTTGCCCGTTTCCACGATAACTTTTATTACCTATTCATTTACTACTGCAGATACCTGGAATAATTCAGTTGAATTAGAAGTTTTTTTTTGTTGCACAAACTGATAGTTGCAGAAAATAACTTCATTCAATTTACGTTGTCTGAAAACTCATTAGGTGAATAAATGAATAGAATTATGGTATCATGAAAAACAATCAATAGTCCTGTTAATTTATCGATTAACCTCAGAATGAGAGGTAATAAGCTGAATATTTCTACATACCTTTATTATGGCGTTTTAAAAGCTGTCTCAGAAGTCTCATATAATCTAGTGTCTGTACCGGAAGTTATACGAGGTCAAAGGTACAAAAAACAGTTTTTCGCGGTTATCTCAGTTTCTATTGCTCCAATGATGTTGACATTTGTTGAAAAAATTGTGAAGCATGAAATTTGGGATAAATTTGATTTGAATCTTTTTTTCATGCAGTCAATGGTTTTTGAGATAGAGGGCGGTAAACGCGTAGCGTTTCATTTCTCTCGTTACTAGTAGTTTTTAAACATTTCAAGCCGCGTACTACATTAACACAATCACCTTCTGAAAGTGGCTTCTCACAAATATAACACAAATCAGCCATGATTTTAAAAATTGTACGTCTGTCGTTGCCGAGATCTGAAACAAGAATAAACTCAGTGAATATAAAGCAGTTACTCGAAAATAAAAACAGTTTCAACTACGGAACATCTGTCTCGTGAACTAACTATATAATGTATGAAAAAGGTCGTATTATGTAGGGGTCTCTGAATTCTCATTTCAGGTATAAACGTCATAGGAAAAGGTTGTATTGAAAAGATCCGTCTACCAAGTTATAATCATGATAGAAAAATGAGTATTTGAAAAATTTTATATTTAAAATGTATTTTCAAATCATTAAAATGTACAACTGTTAATATCATTTGAGCTAACCGCGAAAGACTAATTTTTTTTACCTTTGACCTCGTATAACTTCCGGTACAGGCACGAGATTATATGAGACTTTTGAGTCAGCTTTTAGAACGCCATAATAAAGGTATATACAAATATTCAGCTCATTACCTCTCATTCCGAGTTTAACCCCTTTTTTTATACTAAAGTGACTGGTCTATAAATACATACACATAATCAAATACAAATAAAATTATTGAAGTTTTGTTCACCCTGTTCACTGAGAGGTATAATTACTTTTATTTTTTTTTATTATTATAAAATGAATGTGATTGAGTTGAATAAGTACACCCATGTACTTACAATAACTGTTTAGAAATTTTCATCCTACATACTTCCACAACATAAGTAGACGACTAAGTAGATAACCAAAGTTAATAACTAAAAAATAATTGAACTCTCACACCGCTTACTCAGAAACGTGTGAAACTAATGACGATTCCCAACCGGCTACGCATTTGGTATATCTGGTGACGTCTAGCTCCCTTTCGCTCAACCACATATTTCAGGCTATATTCTGAAGCATTTTTTGACAATTTTTTCCAAATTACGTGCCGATTTCATTTCTAGAACTGAGAAAGTGAAAATTACCCTATTCTATACAAGTGTGAGGGAAAGGGAAAGGGGTCGAGAGGGGTGAGTTATGAGGAGACAGAAGGGGGGAGAAAGAGCGAAGAGAGAAAAGAGGAGATAGGCAAGAGGAAAGAAGGGAGAAGTGATAGGAGGGAGGAGAGCGAGAGGGGAGGAGGAGAAGGGGAGGGAGGGGAAAAGACAGGAGAAAGAAAAAAGAGAGAGGAGATTGGGGAAAGGAGACAGCACGCTCAGTGACTTATGAATAGTCTTGAAGTATCAGGAATAGGCCAGTTATCACACGAAGATGAATGTGAATATTACCAATCGAAACTTAATAGCATGCTTTGGATTTTTAATTCATTTTTTCATTTTTTTATCGTCATCTCTTCTGAACTTTTATTTTTTTTATACTATTCACCTATTCAACTGTCACTGTCATTTATTTTTATTTCGAGTACGTGACTTTTATCTACAAATTTTCTTCGCAATTTTTCTCCCAACCAATTCATTCAAATATTTCCGTCGTGGTATTTTCATTATTTCATTCACCTTTCTCCTTCTACTTACAGATGTTAAATCTTTTGGGATCCTTTCAGGTAATAGAAATCCAAACGTGTAACTTTTTCCAAGAAACACGGTCAACCTCATTCATTCAAAGTTTTCATGTATCAATTCAATATCGTCGATCATGCTTGAAGATGTTATGAATTTCTGAGTTTCCATTATTCTCACCAAATATTAGTGAAAAAGTCAAAGACTGATCAAAAATCATTTATTTTTAAAATAGTAGTTTTGTGCCAGTTTTTCTTCAATAATTTACCGCCCTGTATAGCTCAACACTTTCACGCACCACGAAAAGTAAATTTGAAATATTTTTAAAGAAATTTCACTCGAATAAAGTTCCTAATCGGATTAAACTTCTTCAAAGACAAAGCAATCGTGAGACAAAGAACATTTCCTCGAGAGTCCCTAATATATTTAATATGGTTCTCAGCAAAGCAAGAATTCTTGTACCTGTGAATGATTGAAAGTCATTTTTTAAATTCCTCGGTGGGCAAAAATGCAAAATTGAAAGTGCGCTGTTTAAACTTCTAGTTCAAACAACGGCCATGCTGCAAACGCTATAATGAACTGAGAAGAAACTTTTGAAATAACATCTTATTCGTTTGAAGGAGATGATGTAAAACGGGGATACAATTTTAGTTAGCACGCTTGTTTTGATTAGCCATTATGAAAGAATTATAAAATTATTCTTTGTTGGGTGAGAAGCTCGATTTCAAAAATAAAATTTGTCAGTCTCGATTACCATAGATCATGTCATAAAAATGACAACGAATTGTGTGACGAGGAATTTATTTTTTTCCAAGAACCAATACACAAGCACTACAGGAGAATCCTTAAGGCGCTCTATGAGCGGTGTCTGTGCGAAAGTGGCGATTCATAATGGATTTATATCGATTAAATCCACCGGGAAAAATGTTCTCAGGAAGTTTATTCCACATGAACGCAGTTCTCCAAATGAAAGAGTTCCTAAACAGTGGAGTTCGAGGTATACTGAGTTGAAGCTCAAAACGATGCGCAGCCACAGTCCGTCGCGTACTTCCGATATGCACCGCTCTTGGTGGAATCAAATGTGCCAAGTCACTTGTAAACTTCCAGTGAAAGTATCTATAGAAGGGAGACACATCTTTAACCTTTCTTCGGTGTTCCAGACTATCAAGGTTGCAAGTGATGTTCGCGTCTCTAATCAAGCGGATGGCTCTTTTCTGGATGGAATTGTAATGAATTTCAAACTGTCAACGAACTTTCAAAGCTACAATAATTTGTCAAAAAAATTATACTGTGTTTTTGGTTAAGTTTATATATAATGAGTAAATCGACTTATTACTTTGATATTCCAGTCACAAAACCGATATTATTCGATAGAAAATTTCAGGACCGATAGTTTCTCAATTTTTTTGTATTACTGATGTTGCTAAAAGTGTCCTGGGCTTTATATTAGAAGTATTTTTTTCCAGATGATAACTATCAATGAATTTCAATTTCATAATTGTTAACGAACTCAACCTGAAATGGTTAAAGCAGAAATTGTATTCAGCATTGAAAAAACAGCATGGAGTGTTCTTGAATTTTCGAAGATATCTAAGAATTTGTCATGTACGGTTCTCAACAATTTCAAGAATTTCTCACTTATTCTGTGGCCGTTCTCTATAGCATTTTGAGCAACACTGGTCTTATCTAGTCAATGACCAAATATGTGAAACAACGAGTTGTTATTTTCCTCTCAGTTTCACCAATATATTTTTTATCGCAATCCTCATAGTTTATTTCGTAAATCCCAGATTTTTCTTTTCCGTCCATTCGGGTTGCCCAACACTCGTTGAAGTGTTCGAACAGTTTGAAAGCCATTTCTCAATTTTTCAAAAAATTTCAACCAGGGCGAAAAAAAAACGATGTGGGATTTACGAAATAGGCAGTGAGGATTGCAATGGAAAATATGTTGGTCAAACTTGGCGGACTATAACTGCTCGCTTCAAAGAACATGTTTCAAATATTTGGTTTCATAGATTAGATAAGTCCAGTGTTGCTTTACATGCCAAAGAGAACGACCACAGCGTAAGTGAGAAATGCTTGAAATTGTTGAAACCGACAAAAAGTTCTTAGATTCACTCACTAACATATTTACAGGTAGGAAACAGGTAAAGATTATGTATCAGACAGACAGCAAATAGGAACCACAAAAAAATATTGGGGATTACAATACAATACAGTACAATACATTTATTCCTCAAAATGATCATTTTACAATGATATAGGAGTCGTCAATGGTGAAACATGAAATGTATATTTAGTTTGATCAAATTCCCTCACCGTTTTGCGTAATTATGACGTTGGGAGTTACTTTCTGATTTTAATTTGCGCTTTTTCACAAAGAGCAGACAGTCATAAATATGGAAAGAAGATACTGTTGATAACTTCTTTTACTTGAAAACATTTCTACATGAATCAGTATGAAGGATAGTAAAACATACGAATTTTTAGTTTCTGAGCAACAAAGACCCTGTTAATGTTTGCTGCATCTCCCTATAGAACCATATTATAGGGTATAACAGAATTCACAAGAGCATAGTAAACATCTAACAGGTGCTCTTCGCTCAGTATTTTTTCAGTTGCACTGAGGCATAGAAACTGCCTCAGTGCAACTGAGGCAGTTTCTTTTGTTCCACAGCCCTCAATATACATGGTAATTATTCGTTTAGATCCATATGAAAGCCACAATATAGCTGTTAGGAGTAGTTCTGATCATCCCCTGATGATGTAAACTTGGTAAGGGAAACGCGCATCGAAGCCAGCATTTTCGTTCTGGCGAGGAAAAAGTGTTTTCAATAGAGGTAGCAGAGGTGCCAAATTCTACTTATCAATTCACGTGAGTCGTTGCACTTTCGGCAAGTGCAAGGATGAGCAATACCTAGTTACAGAAAACAACAGTAATACACAGAGTCATCTTCAGTAATTACATTTACAGAAAGTGTCTCAGGTTTGCAATGGGTCAAACCTGCCTCTTTGTAGTGAAAAGCAGAAATGTGGTAGACTGTTTATTCTCAGGAGATGATTCGACAACAGTAGAATAGTGCACATTCAGATTTACACTGAAATTTTACATCCTTACCTACCTAAAATAGTGCAGGCACCAACCAAATATCAAGAGAAATGTTGTTATGAGTTTTATTCAGCAAAAAGCACGAAACCACTTTCAACAATAAAGAAGTGGCGCTGTGGAAATCACGTTTCGCTACACACACAGTCATTTCCAGATTTATGCCTGATTGTCCGTTTCAAATTGTTGCACCATCTATCACATTTCTGATAATCCAATTGAATTAATGGCATCATCTACTCTAATCAGATTTACTCCAGAAATACTCGACCATTCCAAACTTTTCAATATACCTACCAGCCGACTCATACGGCACATTTATATACGCCAATAAAGATAAAATAGATCTACCCTCCTCATTTCGTAGGTAATATAAATGTTGAGAAGTATCGCTATCAGTGATTTTAGATGTGGGGGATCGTCGTCTCGCAGTCTCCAAGTAACTCTATTATCGATTAGTGCTGCGGGAGGGAAAGTGGGCTAGGCTTAACGTGGTTTCTGTTATATTCTTTCTGGGTGAATCGACTGTAAGCCCCACAACGTCAGGTATCGATATTAACCGTCGACACTTGATTTAACTTTGGTTTGATTATCCGCTCGGGATTTAATGCATGTCAGAAAGCATGACACATTTATAGCCAGAGGTTATCAGGGCTTTTATAAATATGGATATTGAGTATTTTTCAAATAGTTCCTACCTCAGAATTGTTCTGAGAGCATGTCATTCATTTTTGACGAGATCTATGCTGGGAATGTAATTCAGGAACAAACCTAGGAATTATTTTTGAAAACTCCTCCGATAAAGACTATTTTTTCATAAACTGAAAATTCAAACAGTTCTCAAAAATTGTGTTGGTTAGTTAGTTGAGTTATTTGTCATTTCAAATGGAATGAATTCGATATTTCGGTTACTTTCATATTTAAAAAAATCTTGAAACACGTTTTGACAAATTTTCTTCAGAGCGTTATAACTTTTTTATTGGTCATTTAATACTAAAATTACATCAGAGCAGTTATAAAACTACTAGCGACCACTCAAATTCATTGACTTTCTTATCAAATTTTGATATCTCAGGGGACATTGCTGCAACTTTCGTAAGGTTCCTCATCTTTAAAAAAAAAAATACAGCCTATATTACTCGCTGATAAAGTAAATTCCTATAGACGAACAATTTTTCAAATTAGTTCATAGTATGTTTTCCACAAAAATACAAAATTCTCGATAGTATGATTGATATTCAAAAAACTAAATTAGTCAATATCTATTGGGTGATTATCACAATCCAATTCACTGTAGGGTATCCAATATATTTCATTTACAAAACCTTTGTCATGAATTTTTAAAAAGTGATACATTACCGGCATACAAAATGCTGGAATTATTTCAAAACATGTAGGGTTTGCACACCACTTTGAATATATTATGAGGCAGTAATAACATTTATATTGAATTTTCAAATATTCAACAAACACTGCAGAACTAATTATTTAGTGGGAATTTTTCTAAAAATGTGCAACACATTCTCATATCACAATCAATATAACTTATTGCACACCTAGTGTTTCAGAACACACGGAATCTACCAAATGGAATATATGAAAAATTTGAAATTTCTTGATTTGAGTTTTATCTACCGCAAGGTTTTCATTACCTCCTTCCACAAATTCACGAAGTTGTTACAGTTCTCTGAAGTGAATGATATCAGCATATGAATGCAGTTATTACACGAAATTGGATGATATGCGATCAGAGAATCATCGAATCAAATTGAAAGGAAGATGCGTTTTTTAGAATAAAAAAGCTAATTGGCCTTCAACTTCTTCATCATTCATGTGATGTTATCCACAACGGTGCTGATTAGATGACGAGCCAAGTGTTTTATCCCGAAACTTCGAAGTACACCATTGAGGGAGGATTATAGTGTTAGTTCTTTGTAAGTTTATATTAATTCTCACTTATATTAGGTTCTTTCAAAGTTCTGTCCGTTTTGATGACAAGTATTTTTGTATATCCATATCCCAATAAATATTCATTTTACTGTGTCGTGGTGTATACTGTTTGATGGAGAATTTCATACTCTATACAATGATACTGTTCATTTTAGCCCAAATTTTAATTTTTTGTCTCTTTTCAGCTATATTCAGTTTACTATATCATATCGTTGAGCTATTTTCGGCCGATTTTTCTCTACGGATTCAAATTGAATCAGAGCTGAGCCCAAGAATGGTCGACCTACATCAATCCAAGACGAGGATTTGAACAATCGGCAGAAATTGTCACGTTGCGATATCCCAGACCTATCGCCAAATGACTACTACCTTCTCTAGCAGTTCGATAACTTCCTCACCGGTATATTTCTGGCTCACCAGGACTAGGCAAAAACGGCTTCCGTCGAATTCATTGAATCGCGAGCACCCAATGCAAAATGCTAAAATGCACGATTCAAATGGCGGTCATTTCGTTCAAAATCAATAAGAATTCACTGCGCCATTACAGTTTAAAGTAGACTCATAAAAACGGGCAAAACTTTTGAAACAACCTAATATATCTTATTGTGTAGCGTTCCTGTGAAGGATATTTGTTTCAATTTCATGACGAACATTTTAGGAAACAACCTGAATGGAAAAAAGTGATTTTCGTCTAACTCAACGTCCATATGAAAGTAGTTATTTCGAAAGGACTTTTTTTTTCGTATAATTAAATGTTTATTTGAATGAAGTTGTTCCAAAAGGGCTTTTTCAGTTTGTAACTAAAAGAAAGTTATCTGTATGCTACAGGTTTCTCCATAAGGAGGTTTCATTTTAGTTATTTTCTTTTTCCCTTCCTTCGAGAGTTCTCCACTTTTTTTGTTGAATGATACACACAACACAAGGAACAAAGCCAAGAAGCTTTGTTCCTTGTGTTATATATTCAGTCAACTTTTTCAGGATCTTTTTAAATATCTGAAATGATACTCAAAACTGTCAAGCTCCTCTGAGAATATGTCAGAGAGTTCCGAAAGTGCCAATGTCTGGCACATCGATAATCTCTTGTATAAGAAACTAGCAGTGAATTGGGTCGACGAAATGGAAAAACAAATTGAAAAATACTCCATATCTGAACCAAAATCAATATCTAGTATTGTTTAGGACCGGCATATTTACTTACAAAGTGATCTTGAGGGGATAATATCCTTTTCCGTTACCAGAAACCTCTGATTGTGCTATAGAAAAGTTCAACGAATGAAAAATTCCGACAATGAAAATATGATTCGATAAAATGTCTCCGAAATGAAGTGATAGGACAAAGACCTGGTTTTGGGTCTTCTAACAGGACACTGCCATCTACACCAACTATGAATTTGGAACTGAAACTACGGAACATAAGCTTTTCCAATCCCAATTTTGGTTCCTTAAGGAAGAGACACTAACGACGGTCAGTAATTAACTCCCAGGAAACTGGTCAAGATAGGTATCATAAGTTGTACGTTCCACGTCCCGAATAGATTGGGATTGTGAGGTTCAGAAGTCTCACAACATATTACAATCTCAAATTTCACATCCATCCTTCGGAATTATGAATGAATTTCTAACCGGCATCGGCATGAAATAATCGCCAGTCTTCCCAATTTATACTCAGAAGCCAACACAGTCGTGGTAAAATATTTGTAACGTTTGTTAGTCCATGAACTGTTCCATGTATATTTATTCAACCAAATATATGTTTATTCAACCAAATTAAACAAATGATATATGATGTTAAAAAACAATTCAAATTCCGCCAAGTTTGGTACTACTGTCGCGAAACAAAACTAATTTTTGGTTTCGCGAGCTCCAGTGCAAGCTCTACCCACTCAGAGAAAACAACTGGAAAATGCGGAAAAAGCTGTTTTCCCATGATATTTCACCTTAGTTTACGAAAATTAAGATGTGGAATATCATTTCCTAAGTGTTAGAAAAATCTTTTGCAGGCTTAGTAGTGTTCGTTGATTTTGAATAGAGAAAAAGTAGATTTTATGGAAAATGGCTTTTTCAGTTATTCAGCTAGGGAAATCGAGCTTTCCTTCAAGAATCATCGATAGAATTTTTTAATAGCTATCGTTTGACACACGAAACGGGTTTCTTACGTGAAAGGTTCAAAAGTTATTTAGATTTTGAATTGAAAATTATTACAATTTTCAAACGCAAATTTCAGGTAGAAGGGCCAGGAATATCGAAAAAGTTTATTCAACTTTTTGATTCAGCACAGTGAGTTGTAATCAAAAATAAAAAAAAATTCAAGAATTTTTGCGATTCAGAGGATTGCCAAATTTGCACGAAGGCCGTTTGGTTGTTTACCAAGAGGCACACATTCCAAAAGTATCATACGATTTTCAAGATGGCTTCTGATTGGCTGAGAGAAATCGGGTGATCATAAGCCCTTCCATATTCTGGGACAAATATGATTTTTTCCGGACCGCTGATTGGGAGGAGAGAATTTGTCCCTTTTATATAAGTATGGAAGTGCTTGAGTATTGTTAGTTAGTCGACATCGAACTGGTGCCTTTGCTGAACGCTCTTGGAAATAAACGATTTTCCTGAAGATTTTTGCTGAAACTTGAGCTTTTGAAGAAGAGTTTGTACAAATTTGCGATTTTAAGAAAAGTTTTCGAGCCAGAAAACTTTAGAAATTCTACGAGTGGATCTTAATCGAAGTGAATTCGTAGACCATAATATCTCAAGTTCTTTTTAGAGCTCAAGCGAGATAATAGGAGCGACAGGAAGTGGAACTTGGAAGAAATTTCAATTGGAGAAGCTACGGTTGCAGTTTTTCGGCGGAATTTACTGGAGTTTGGTGATCCGGTGAAGTTTTGGTTCATCCTAGGACATAGTGGAGATTTGAGAAGCAGCAGAGTGGTTGTATATTTTGGCGAAGGTGCTTAATCATACCTTGGATTGTTCAGGTTCCTTTTGGCACTC
>WOGR01003603.1:0-15688 GCA_015342045.1 Leptinotarsa lineolata | reverse complement strand
TTGGACCTTAGATTTACTATAGAGAAGTAGGCAATGAAGAATTTTGATTTTGGTATTGTGAAAAGTGCGGCCCATGAAGGTCTACACCTTTACAAAAAATCAAATCTCTGCTTTCAAAAATGACTAAAATACAGGGGTGTCTTCACCATGAGTGTGTCACACTGAATATATAAAACTCTTCTTCAATAACGACAATTATTATTCCTTGCAAAACAAGAACTTTTCCCAGTCGACAGAAATGCAATACTCTCGACGTTCGGTTCACCAACTGGTGACTGCGCCAGTGGTTCCAATTCCACCTTTTAATACGATTATTATTATTATTGATAGCATATAAAAAATGCCGGTGGATATTTAATTTTTTATCATAAACTTATAAAAATACCTTTTTACCATATGGCTTTCGTAAAATCGAACTGGCGACGACGACACCATTAAAATGTTCAATAAATGTGACTTTAATTGCTAGCGGGTCTATTCTCTTCTCCAGTTTTATTGTAATGGGGTTTTATGAAAGGCGACACGTGCCGTGACATACGCTTTGTGCTGGTAAAGAAGATAATTGGATCCCGTTGGCTTAGGGAATATAATAAAATAGTGAATTGCTATGTTAGTTTTGTAATTTTTTTAATAATCACAAAATAACAAGTTGTAATTTCAAATATTGAAAGATAACAAAGAGTAAATTTGTCCCAAATTTGTTTTTACAATGTTGGAACTGTGTTTTAGCATTTTCTATTGGCAAGAAATTGAAAACCGTCTGTGATAAAATAAAAGAACTGCTGAAAAGCAAAACTCAAATTACAAAATTGACTGTGAGAATTGTCGAATAGTTGTTTATGAATTAGAACTCATTAGGAACTGAATATAAAAAACAGGGTATTTTTGAAGGACGATTCCTCGGGTATTTTTTACATAAAATGTTCATTTGAGCATAGGTCCACAAGACTTTCGTTTTCTGAGGAAACTGTGTATTCAATATTCATTTTCAATTTGATTCTTTTCTAAAGGTAATGTCTATATTTGCACGTGACATTTGGTACGATGTTTTATGATATAAGAAATTCAAATTTATTCGTTGTTTCACTTTCACTTGTAAAGGGTATGTCTTTTTCTCTTCAAATAGTCTTAACTTTTTCATTGATGCTTGTATCACATTCTATGTTAGAGAAATCAATTCCTCTGTATTTAAAAAAATTGCTACGAGCGTCAGTGGAGATATTTTAATTTGAAGTAACCAAAAAAAACAGTTTTGTAAGACTAACTTTCACAAGTCAACATAAAAACTTTTCAAAAACTAATTTTCAGAAGACACTTAACAACGGAATACTATATCAAAAATCAAATCAAAAACACAGTCTCCTTCACATTGAATCGCAAGCCCATTCGAAAATACTAAGAGAATATTGAATCTTTCTGTTATTCAATTCATTTTGGGTAAACTGATTAACTGAAATTTTAGATGCTCGCAAAGTAAGCAATCTGTTATTCTAGGAGGGTCATGAATGAAGCCCTCCCTGATGTATCCTACGGTTATTGAAAGCTCAATTGGATAGATGCTAAAATGTGCTTGAACACTGTCACTCAAAAATTCCATTTCATTCCGTAGTATACACGAAAAATCTTCTAGAACAATAGCTGAAATTCCATAAAAATATTTTGCTGCTATCCCAAAGAGCAAATGGGCCCATCAATGAATATTGTGGAAATATAATATAGCGTTTTGTGATAAGCTTCGTCGAAATATATGATTTGACTCCGGAATGATTTTGAACAAGAAATTGGAGAAACCAACGAAGAAGTTGACACGTAACAGAGCTCTTTGAGTGAGGAGGATTTATAACAAATTAATGAAAGTAATACCACAAGACCTCAAAATTTTATCGACAAATTTCCGTTTTTCAATGAAACCTTTGTCATTTAGCAATACCATGGGAGCAACCAGCTTGATAAAACCACAAGTCCGTAGGGTGATTGGTTTTATCTATTGCTGGTTGCTCAATTGGCAGTGCACAAAAATAAAAGGGTTTGACTTATAAAAAATGTAAATTCGTGTGAGAAAACATTTTGACCGAGTGGTATTCGTAAAGATCATTTTCAGAAATATTCTCAGCTGATGACACAATGCTCGAATATATGAACAGTGTGCGTAAATGACTAAACTCGTTTTTTCAAAAATATATATGTGATGAAATCAACCGATACTTGATGAAAATTCATAACTTATTCAGGAAACACTTCATTGTGAGATTTTCAATAAACAGTTGTACAAAAACGCAACACGTGTTTTGCTGTACGATTGCTTCTTCAGGCATGTCTGTACTAACTAAAATCTACAAATTCAATGCCTTATATATGTTTTTACAATTTAAAGTACCTCAATTTTAAGTACCTGTTTTTTACCTATGTTGAATGTGTACCTGAGCAGTAATCATTAAAATAAGAAAAAAACAGAAAGTGTACAACTTCATTTCAATAAAACTGTAATGAATGAAATTACCTGAGTTTATGTGTCAGTTGATTACCAATTTATACATTTGAAAGAATATTCAGTGAACAGGACTTATTTAATACTATTTGGTTCTTCTGCTGAAAGATGGTTTGCAAATGTGGAATTAGTCTTTCCACTCAAGAAACTATTTCTATGATTTTTGAAAAAAAAACTTCCAGTTTGGCCAATATAAAGTTTTGGGCAAGAGCCACAAGTCAACTTATATAATCCTGATCTATCCGACACTGAAGTTTTATTCTTATTGTTTTTAATAAATCTGTTTGAACTATCATTTGTTCTGTATGCCACGTTCAAGCATTCCTTTTTTTAAAAATATGACAATGTCCTATTGCGGACGCTATCGTTTCTTGAAGTTGGGTAGACCTGGTCCATGGTTTGTTTCTGTACTTTTTTGAAAAGAATGGAATCGATAGTATCTACCTTGTAACCGTTGTTGACAGCGATTTGTTTAATGAAACTCAGCTCTCTCTGAAAATTATTTTCCGATAGTGAAATATTCAATAGTCTGTGGAGCCGTACTATTTAATGCAGCTACTCTATGCTGGTAATGAAAATAATAATAAATCTCTATTTCCTCTCTAAGATAGGGGTGTGTGGAGGAATTATGCATGACAATGTCTGTATAAGATGGTTTGTGGAAATTTGCAAGATCATGTTCATTTATAACTTTTGTGATAGTCAAGTCAAAGTAATTCACCTCCCTTTCAGTGGTGAATTTTATTGACGGGTGAAAGGAGTTGACATATTCGACAAACTTAACTGATTGCCTAGCTGTATCAGTAAAACAGACTAAGATATCATCTACGTATCTGTACTAGAACAAGAAACTATCATTTAACTGATCATTATGTATTTAATCCTCCATTATCCATGAAAATTTCAGCCAGCAAAGGACTCAACGGGTTACCCATTAGTAGTCCTTCGGTGCATGGATAAAATTTTTCGTCGAATTGGAAATAATTTCGAAATAGACAAATAGTAAGTGAATCTAAAATTTCCTGTTTTATTAGAGGATTTACATGGTTTTTGTCCAAGAAACGCTCCACCAGCTCAATTGTTTCAATTGGTGGAATACTGGAAAATACATTTTGGACATCGAACGATATTAATTCAGCGTTATATTATTCACTAACTATTTGTAGAATTTGGTTTGTCACATTAAGTAGGTACTGATATAAATGCGCAAAGTTTGTGAGGATGGATGAATGTTTTTTACTTTTTCACGTCTAAACAGTACAACGGATTCAAATATGTTGGTATATAGAAAAATCATGACCTGAAATAACACATAGGGTAGGTTCCCACGGTAACACGGGTAAAACAGCGGGGAACAGCTAATATTGTATTGGTACCTATTGATTGACTGACACTCTTATATTAACGTACAGTCGAAGCTACTGAACCTAGAATCTTGAAATATGCAGGTAGGTTCTTTGTATAGCGTAAATAAGCATCAAGAAAGGGAATCAGGAATTTCCACCCCCAAAGGGGGACAATAGGGGTTCAAAGATTATATTGAATTTCGTCAGTTTTGAATTTGGAAACCTGAAATTTTGGGTAAATAAAAAAACTTTGTAACTATTTATTTAAAATGATCTGCCTCGAAACTTAATGTGAAAAACCGAATGAAGTAACTTGAAGAATATGCCAACTGCACTAAGTAATGAACAGCTGCGAGAATCGAAGAATCTATAAATAAATTTCACAAAACTAACACAACTGTCAACGATGTCTGCCCTCAAACGTCTGCCCGCGTTCAGGTAGCGTTCTCGGAGATAGCGCTTCATTGTTTAGACTGCCTCTCTATCCCCGCGCATTGTCCCCCGTCGTCTTACAGTAGACACGACGCGTGTTGCATCAAGTTAATCTTATCGTTATTACTTTTAAAGGATTCGTTCAAATTACTCAGTGTAAAAGACAAAGTTTATCTATATTAAATACTTAAAACAACAATTGTTTCAATTTTTATAAGAATTTGACAAATATTTTAAAATGTGCATTGTATAAAAATTATCCAATTAAATTGTATTTGTGGCTCAGTATTTTGCATATAGTGGCTACCACATAAGAGGTAGATATATTATGCTATCGCGGACTTTTATTTAGAACTATTTGAAATAAACAATCTTACGGTACATTATCTCCATGTAACTCCAACGGCAACGGCCAAGATAGCTCTCAGGGAGCAAAAATTTTTCCGACTTAATACTTATCGTTATATTATGACCCAAACTACTTGAAATTAGTATGGGTTCGAATAAATTTTATGACTATATCTGAGATTTTTATGGTTGAAGCCGTTACAAACGACACCACACGTCTAATCGGAAAATTGGTTTCATGTAAGTCAATGTAATGTAAAAGAATACAGTTTGGCTGGTTGTGGATTTATGATCAGTGCCCGGCATTCATCATTTCCATTCATAACCAGCTCTATTGTCTTGAAGGTTTCCTTTACCTTTTTCTGGTACAGGGTTGTAAGTTCATTCCTCAGAATATCGTAGGTTCCTGCATTAAGGAAATCTAGAGTTTAGCCTACGTAGTCATTTTTATCTGACGCAATAATAGTTCGACCTTTATCTGCTCTCGTAAAATAACTTCATTATCATTAGCTTTCTGTTTAATTGATTTTTCAATTTTCATTTCATTTCATGTTCGACATGTTTATTATAATTAGAAGTGCCTCTTAAAGCCAGCTCCGTTTCAGTACCTAACATTCCATTTTTGCAGAATTAATTTACGGTTTTATGTTATAACTAAGGCCTTTTTCTAATAACCCAGTTTCATTTATTGTGAACTCCTTATCTGTTAGATTTACGAATCTATCGAGAACCTTATGTTTAGAACAATTTTCCAAACTTTGGGCTCGTTTTCTTTTCTCAAGAAATCTAAAATGAATTAATCGTTCAAGTTTTTATTTCGTATGACAATTTTTTTATGAATTATGCCACTAACTTTTTCCCGAACATCTGTGTCCAGAGTTTGAAATTTTGTATAATGAAATCTAGATAATAATTCAGAGTGCATTACCTTTAGATGTACATTCAAAATATCCCTTCTACAATATGAAAATTTCCTTTATACCTTCCTTTATTCATTTCCTGCACTGCTCTACTCCTATTATTTGTCTTCAGAATGGTGAATTTGGGGTATGCTGTGTTTTTGATACATTCGTTGAAAAACCAAATGTTTTTTGTTTGTAAATTTCATTGTTGAAATGTGTCATGCCTTGACATGAGACTGTAGAACCGGCACCCGAGTCACTCGACTTACTTGACGCAGCTGAATGCATTTATTGTATTCTTTTCAATTTTGATGAAATTGCTTCTATTCAGTACAATGTTCCGATTCCAAATGATAATGTCTCATTATACCAATGAGTTTCGTTTTAGATATTGAGATTTCTGAATATCCTATATAAATTGTTGGTATTCACGTTGAAGTTTCCATATTAGGTGATTTCAATGTCCATAATATCGAATGGCTAGAATTCTCAAATATCAACGACGAACAAGGTCGCAAAGCTGAGGCTTTTGCAATGAGCATTGGAGCATCATGAATGAGCCAACCAGGATTCCTGACCGTGATGGAGAATATGCTGAATCTATACCTAACAACCAATCCAGAAATTTACATGGTCACCGTGAGGTTTCCATAGGGATCTTCTGACCACAAACTGAGTGAATTACCGATAAATGTTGGGGAACAATCTAAGTGGTGCAAAGTTTGGCATTACAGATCTACTGAGCGGGAGGATCTTCAAGACCATTTTCGATATTTCCCATTTGTTTCAGCTCTAATGATCCTGTTTACGCCGTATTGAGAATATATTGCCATTCTTAATTTTTCATTATTTCTCGGAGATAAGATTGACTTTACTATCACTGTCATTTGTGTTGCCTATCTCTCAGGTCCTACGCTTTGATATATTGAAAGTGGCTTTTTGCATAGTTGAGATTAAAAAAGGTAGGGACGGAAGAAGCACCTTGACCAGAACAGAGCAGACGAATAGTGAACATTTTACGTTATTTAATTATAATAATTGTTTGATGTATTTACACTCCTCACTCCTATTTCCCTTCCTAAGCCAAATTTTCTCGTTTCCTTGGAGTGTAAAACCAGAGGATTTTGAAGAATTCGCCTGTCCCAAAACCGGTGAGTAACAAAATCATTAACAGAACTGATTTTCCATACAGTCCATTTTATTCACACCACATATCACTTGTTAGAATCAGGAAAAAAGAGTCCGGAGTATTTTTGTCAACTATTTTTACCGACCGCACTGTATTCAGGGAAAATTGATCAAATACGTATTCACTTCTATGAAATTTAGAATCCCATTGTCTGCAAACTTTGATGAAAATATGAGCCGTCATATTTCAATCCTTCCTCCCTCTTATGCCTATCAACAACACAACGCGATTGCCGAGGTTGTCATCCACTTATAATGAGGACACGTAGACAATGCGTTCAAAATATTTTCTTAGGGTGAATATAACATAATAAGATCTACCTCAGGTAGAATCCACCACGCCATATGCACAGGAAGTGATAAAGGTAATATTTTATTCCCTTTTGTCATGCTCGGAATTAATTTTGTTAAATATTAATAAATGACAAACGTAATCTTGATAGTGTCGTTACGTTGTTAACTAGTACATTATTAATTATTGCCTAATCTTAATTTAGAATCTGTGATTTTAAGCACGCATAATCTCTTTCATATTATATTTATACAGGAATGGTTAAACTGGAGTTCATGTGGATATGAGTATCTTCTGATTAAATATTCAGCTTTACAATTGCGGGGTGTCGTTACGAAACATGAAATTTTAATTACCTTCATCAGGTACAGGGGCTTTCTGTCTCTTTAGAATTGTTAAGCAGTTTGTTATTACTGCGTTATCACTACATATAATAAAGTCCTTCGTCCTGTCTGCTTTTCTGTCTCCCTGTCTGTACGATATCTGTATGTCTGTCGTGGCGTTTTGTAAAGTGTCAATGTAAAATGTGCCCATTTATTTGTTGAATATCTTGGTAATATCTCTTCGAAATGTCATAGAGCATTAGGTAAATTCGACTCAGCAACTTATTCAAACAAAGAAACGCCTGTTGATAGCCAAAAAACACAACCTGACTCTGGCAAAAACACTGTTGTATCTTCATAAACTTCACCTTACGGTTTGATTTCCAAAAACTTTATTTTTAAATGATCCGGGCATGTTTCGCTAACACAGTAGCTTTTTTGTAGTGAATAACGTTATTCTATAGATCATCAGTCAAAAAACATTGTTGTACCAACCATCTTTTAAATATTGGTTACCTAATGCAGAAGGTACTTAATTACCGATTAAAGAATAAATTAAATTAGAGGAGACTGATTTGACAGTAACAAACGAAATTGTTAACAAATACAAAGGTGCAACGCCAACAGATGGAGGCACGGTACACTTTGAAAACGATAAAGAGGGGACGAGTGAAGTAGTCCGCAAATTTACCCGATATAGAATAGTTGGATTCTTTGTGGGGCCACTCGAAATTTACCATTTATGACACTCAACCAACATTTAGAGACGATTTAAACAATAAAGCTTCAGAACGTCCAAAACCTCTAGGAATGAAGCAGGTGTTCATGATATACAAAAACAAAGCTTGCTATGAAGGAAACACAAGCGACAAAAAAGTTGCTCAATCTAAGAAAATTAAAAACTACAAAAAAGTCAGTGGCGTTCTTTTTTTCTCAATATTGTTGACTGTGGTGCCCACTGAGACGCCGCTGGAACTAATAATATCAATGTAGTTTGAGCTAAATAAGCACCCTATTACTTCAAATAACTGTAGCAAATTTCAACCAAATCGGTGTGAGGATATTCATGATATCTCATAAATATTTTTTTAACGAAGCAACTCCGGGCATATATTCATAAAAACTTATTTTTTAAAACGATCTCACGAATCACCCTCTGAAATTTCGTGCCATAGTTAGGACATACCCCGTTTATTATTGAATCCCGTCTCAGAAATTTCATGTAACCAAATTTTGCGAAGTACGCCTATGAGAGCACTTTTGTCATTACTCAATAATAAAAACTAGATTGTCCAAGTCAATGGGAAGTCTATTTATGAATTATACCTAATTGTACCGACTGTGAAAAGTGGTACCGTTGTTGAGTTTAATGTTATTAGCTATTGTTTTTGGAGTCTCCTAGCGCGATGCGTAGACATTTTTATTCAACGAATTAACAGTATCATTATTTATAAGCAAGGAGCACAATACGCAATTTAATTGCAGAATTCCCACGAGTTAACTACAACTGTAACCGCGGCCATATCGTTACTTTATCACACTACCAGTTGGCAGTCCATCTTATGAACATGAATAATATTTCACGATAGGTGTCCAGCTGTTTTCATGTTTCTTAGCCATGATCTGTGGGGTTTTGGGCTCAATGTTTCGTCTCTACATCTGCGGCTGAGTTACAAGCTATGGTTGTTGATGAAATTTGGATTGAGATAACAAGGATCCTGAAACCAGCAAAACCTCCTAAGCCCAACACGACACATAAAAAAGATGGCTATTGGAGCTCTGAATCCACAAGAAACACTGTTCCAAAACACCAAAACTGCAACTTTCTTTCCGGAGATAAAATAAACTACATAGGTTTCTTCACCTCCTGTAGACGCCAACTTGGTTGGTGAAGCTAGCGTCGAGAAGAATGTTGCAGTTCTGGTGTTTGGAACCAGTGCTTGTTTTGGTCTTTATATAAAAATATCCTTGATGAGATGGGCTATCAAAAATTCACAGGATTTGAAGCCAATCGCCAGTGTTATAAGGTTTTCTGAAGAGATGAGATCGCTAGGCACTTATCGAGATTGCCACAGCCACTAGTGAAAAAAAACAGAGTATTTGTCAGACACTCTGATGCGCATTACATAAAAAAATTAACATTTTAGACTAAATAGCAAGTAGATGAGTTTTGATGTCATATCTCCGTTAACAATGGCCCCTGTTAGTGAGAGCCTTATTTAAACATAACCTCATTTCAATACTCCTCCACCAAAATAAAGGAGGGCATTGGAAATGACCTAACTTCTATTCTGCTGATGATACCTTTGTGGTTTGGGCTCACAGAAAACAAGAACGACAAAGTTCTGAAATATCTAAATTCCTGAAATCGAAAAATATATCTTCAATAACAACAAAGATATCATGAATGAGGCATTGAATGTCAGTATTGAAGGTCAATGAGTTAATGAAAATACCAAATCCAAAATATTTTGATGGGTTACCTAAAAAAGCTTCTATGAGCAGAAGATGTTTTTCGAAAGGCTCAGTATACGAAGAGTGCATGATGTATCACCACATCATTAAAAACAATGGTGTGCCAGACTTGAAAACACATCAACTTTCCATTTCTGGATAAAAAGAAGTCACCACTAACACCCCATCACAACAAATACTCTTTGTGGAATTACTGAAGGCAATCAAAGCCAGATTAAACCAGTTCAATCTTCCTCCTGAAGATGATCACTTGGTGATCGAAACACATGTCGAGGTGTTGAAAATAACGGTTTGCTGTTAGGATAAAACACCAGTGAGATTCATCCTACACCAAAGGTTTCAAACAGTGCATCACGAGGTTACGAAGAGCATAATTGCTGCTATTTCCAGCTCATGCCACATTGGATATTCTGCACTAGCGATTTGAAGGCATGTCCATCTCACGCAGAGGCCACCGAGATCGTGCGATTTTACCCCGTTAGACTTTTTCTTGTGGGGTTTTCTGAAGTCGCAGGTATATACGACTAAGCCACAAACCACAGCCAACATAACTCATACCATCGGTCAAATTTAACCGGATTTATGCGCCAGAGTCAGGGAGAAATGGAAATTTCGGATGCGCTCCACCCAGAGAAGCTGTGGAGGAGATTTGAATGATGTTAAATTCCACATATAATGGCATCAGAAAGTTTTTCAACCGAATAAAAATTTCGATGATATCTCACACATTTTGTTTTATTTAAATTCAAAGATAGGAGGCGCTCAATATCTATATACTGCATCATGGTCATTATACCTATACAGGAAACGAAATTTATTTGCAACCAACACTGAATATAGGAAATAGAAAGAAATCATATTCGCGGTGAGAAAGTACGATACGTACAACGACCCTTAATCTACAACTAGTTGTTTTGTCTACTACGCTTTTAGACCATAATAATCCTACACGTGCATAGCCTATTAAATGTGATATTGAGGAATGGAAATCTCTATGGGTATCCTGCGAAATAAAATTATTGTTACGCAATGGACACTCGACAAAGTAAGCACTGATTTGTATAACGTCATATGAAAAGCTCGGACCATTAAAAAAAGACAAAGAGTTTCCACTCCCATCTGAAAAAATTATAGTGAATCTATCGTTCGATTTTGGCGAGAGATCCAATTATTGTCTGAGTATCGAAAGCCAGTGTGACGTAGTGTGACGTTACAAGATATGTGCGATAGTCCATAGAGCTTCTAATCTGCTATTTGCAATGCTTTTTCATTTCCCGTAACGATTACAAATAGTGTGTTTGGTGCATCTCATGTTGAATAATTACAATAATATTTTGGGACTTTTTTAACCTCAATATCTCCACAACACGGGCAGATGAATTCAAACAATCAAAAAACAATTGAATTTTTACACCGCTTACATAGGAACATCTGAAACTAATGGCGGTTTCGGATTTTTGTATATCTGGTGACGTCATGCCTCGTTTTTTTTGGATGGCTGCTTTGAGGCTGGGCAGTCTCCTAAAGCATCAGACTCACTCACATATTTTTTTCGAAAATGTACTCCAAATTACGTGCCGATTGAATTTTTGGAATAGAAAAAATTGTATGAAGGCTATTTTCCGGCTATTCTCGGGCGAGAATACTGAACTCGTCATCTGACAGTATCGCTAGAGGGGGAAACTTCGCTATAGCACTAGACAAGGTGCCCCACGAAGACATCATTGCCAATGTCGAATCAGGTAACCGTATTTTACCCAGCGACATTGCTGAGGAAATTCGCGTAGAAGCGGCGAGGATTCTTATGCACGCAAAACCACCCAAGGCCAACATAACACGATGGGAACGAGAGGCGTGGAAGAGTATCAATACAGATGAGAACATCTTAGAACTGGAAATGTCACTGTCGTGACGAACACCAATGACTATAAGGAGAAAATCTTTACTCGAGCCAGAGACATATAAAAGACTCAGTCGGAACCCGACCTCTGGTATGTTGAGAAAAACGAATCTTCTCATCCGTTCATCCAGTCTCGACGAGAACACCCCATCCTTCTTGGATGTTCTTGTAAACGGACGTGAAGACGGTACAATGGGCCACAGAGTGTACAGAAAACAAACACTCGAACCACCAGCCACAACAAAACAGAGGGGTAATTAAAACGTTGGTTGAGAGAGCCCGACGTATCTGTGAACCTGAGGGTCTGCTTGAAGAACCTAATCACCTGAAAAATGCATTCATCAAACGTAATGGATACAGCGGAGGAGAGACCATTCGTGTTCGGAGAGACCATTCGTCTCTCCGAACACAAAAGAAACTGTCGCCTCGTACAAACCGACAAATCGGCTGTACCCAAACATGCTCTCAACGAAGAAGGTACCCACATTATCTAATTCGAATACAGTACCCAAAAGTACTACCCAAGAATATATACCCAAGAATATATACAGAGGCAATAGAGATCCAGAAACATATAAATAATTTCAATAGAAAAGAGGAGACAATGAATATCAATACAAGCTGGCTACCTGTCCTGAAAGGTACATAAAAACAAGAAGGTAGTACAATGAAGAACAATATAAATAGAGCGACAGTACTGAAATAGTAGTTGATAGAGTGGAGACGATAGGAACAAGAACCCGAGCTTCAACTCGGGTATCGCGACCGTTACCACACCCCCTTTGATAATGTCTACCGCAGCCGTAAACGAAACGTCAGGCATAAAAACCTGCAGATTACGGCCAAAAAACCCGGAAAATAGCATTCATACAGTTATCTCCGGCCGTGAAAGTTTACATTCTTCGACAGAGAAAATTGTAAATGATGAAATTTTTAATGAAAGTCATTCTCAACTCATGAATGAAAATAATAACTTTCAATAATGAAATAGATTTGCTGACGTATTCAAAAACACTTTATCGTCATAATAAAGTGTTTTTTTGAATAAGTTAGTTGTAGCGCTCAAATTTATCCTAAAATATGTTTTCGTAGAAGACCACGACACAATGAACAAAAATAAAAAAACATCTCGTTCCCTCGTAAATCGCTTGCTTATTTCCTGGACAATTGCCGCTAACCTTTAATCAGTGGAGAAGGGAGTGGTTCACTCAAATGTTTATAATGGGCGCCACATGATTTTCAATTGTCCAAAAAAAAAGTTCTCAAATTATCATTACACTCAAATCATGAAACAAGTTGATAGATCAGGCGAGCAACTGACAAGGATAGAGTAACACTTATTGTAGTGATTTAATAAACAACTGTACACCTCGTATATGATACTAATAAAATATATATTTCTCACATTCAGTAGCCAAATCTCAAATATTATAATTAGCAGAGATCAACCGTCATCTAATACTGTTATGGACTGCTTTTAATAGTCGACCATAGCTTAAGCCCAAGCGCAGGCGCAAATATAAAGGTATATGATAAGGTTGAAAATTCTATGAATGAGGAAATCTTCGCTTTCCACAGGAAAAATAAAAAATGAACAAAATTAATATATCAACACAATAAGAAAAAGTTCCCGCTTATCACTAGGTACTTGCGTTCCAGCTTGCCAGGTCCCTTGATGTCTGTAGTATTCTAAGTACCAATTTGCAGGCGTAACCAGTAATTCCAGATCAGGGTAAGCAGACCAGGCCAGTATTTTATTTTCTAGTCAATTGACGAGTTGTAAACCCAACCATAAAATCCTTCAGGAAGAAAAAGGGTTTTATTTGCCGGTAAATCTATTTTGATGAGGTAAATGTCCTATCGAAACATCAGTTCTCTGTGGAAAATATCTCGCCACTATTATTATATTTTTCTCAACTTTCGCTTCCTGGACCGGTAAAATCCTCTTGTATTATGACTTTCCGTACCACCAGGAACGTCTTTTCTCATTTACAATCACCAATTACAGCTAGCAACAGATATGAAGTGAAACGATTCAGGCCCCTTGAATTCCCATTAAAGGACGTGATTGACCTCTAACAAATTCTCAGCAACACCAAGAGACAATAGGAGGTACTGTAATCACTACGTAACTTTCGAAAATGCCCACCCTAGGGTAATAATTCCAATTACTTAGTCACTTTCGAAAATGTAGGAGCGATCTGTTCCTTTCAATGACCACGAACAAAATGGCTCTTTTCCTATCTTCGCTTCCAAAAAACTATACGGAAGAACATCGGTGATCTATTTAAAAAATCGATATTAGACAGTTCCTGCAGAAGTAGGCAGAAAATAGTTGAGAAATTATCGACCAGATGACAACAGCAATAATTCCATGTATTTCCATATCAATTGCACATCTTCTATTATTGAATGTTTTATATAACAAAGTCGACCTAATTATACCACATAACAATGACACATCACAAATAATAACCGTGAAAAATAGAATAATACCAGTGAAGAAAGGCCCTCAAAAAGCAAGAAAAATTATCAGGGGAACTTTGCAATAACGCTGGGTCTATCAATGCAGGAAACTTTTCACCTTGATTGCCTACAAATACCTACTCGACAGGGAATATGGACTGCTACTATCCTACCGTAGATGGCCAAGGTAGCTATTCAGCCGACTTAAGTAAACAAAATCAGGTAAACAATAATGGACAATACAGTAGAAATGCAACATTAATCAATAATACCAACATATCCAGAATCAAATCGGGTGGAGTTATTAACTACAAGACTGGCTAGGGTTTCCAGGTTGTCCGAGATTGAGTTACAACAGTGTGCGGCAACCATTCACTTCTCCTTTACAGGTTGTTCCAACACATTCGATATTCTGAGAAAACATTGGGTCAATTCCCAAACAACCTTATAATTATATTATTAGTTATTGTATCAATAGAAATATATTAGAAGATTTGATTCAATAAAAAAACTAAAAATAAAATATGTTACAACGTGATGGCAAATTTTTGATGTTGGATTCGCAGTCAGGATGCTTTAAACTCTCATGTATAGCCATAATAATATTTGTCGCAAATTTTTTTTCTCATTTGTTTGCTAGTGTTATTGTCGACAGTCAACACTTGGGAGTAGGCAGATTGAGAACCTTGCAGAGACCAGCGACGAGACCTAGGGAGTAGACAGATTGAGGCTCCGACGTTATTTCACAAAACCTTTCCGTGTCAATACCTGAAGAGTAGGCAGATTGATACCTCATTGTACTGACAGCTTCATGAAAATGGCTTTAAAGTCGAATCCAAAAAGCTAAATTACAAACACACAAGACGCGGTCGCGGTTACACCCGGAGTAAAGAAATAGAAATTGTTCATTTACTATACTATTTTAAATAAATGTAAGTACATGTACACAAGTTACAAACAACCACTTATTAATATCATTCCAATATTCTCAACTCATCATCCTGTACATAGTGTGCGTTCACCAAGATTCTTCTTTCGGAATCCTGAATCGAAGCGAGTTTCCTGCAAGGTCGACCACGGTACAGAGATGGAAAACGATAATCGCGGTACGTTTACCTGACTGCGGCACATTGATCCGCATTATATGCCGTAGAAGTCGACCAGGTTTGCACAAAAAATGTCTCAAGCGTTCACCTTCACTTTCGAAAGACGAGAGATGATGAGATGCTCGATGTAATCCTCACGTACCGATACGAATCGCCGGTTGTGGATCTATCGAGAACGCTGTCGATTTCGATGGTTGCTAGCGAAAGTTGATTTGTATTGTATTTGAGCTCCTAGTAACTTTAGCAAACTAATGTAATATATATTTTTTTATTAATATAACCGCATCAACTAAAATTGTTCTAAAATTGTTCTAAAATTGTTCGTTCCGTTAACCAGCTGACGTAAGTCAACCCTTAGAAGTCGAAACTTGTGCGAGCAATGGATTAACGAGGCTATAACTTTTTAACAAATTCAGACAATT
>WOGR01003601.1:0-15690 GCA_015342045.1 Leptinotarsa lineolata | reverse complement strand
GCCTGTCACCAAACTTGTACTCTCTGTACACGCACGACTTTCCGATGTTCCCGAGGATGAATGTGGATATATACGCAGGTGACACTGCCATATAGGTACGCGCATTCGTACTCTAGCGAGGTGGCGAAGCAAAAGCTTCAGATCAACTTCGATAGGTTGGTCATGCCGTATTTCGAGCGTAACAAAATCGAAATTAACTCATCAACTTTTCGAAGGAATATCTTCGGGAAGTTGCGAGTCTAGGGTTACTGCTTTGACGAGCAAAGGAGCGCGTGATATCTAGTAGTAATCCTGGATAGCCGCCTGAATTTTCAGGAACATCTGAGCTTTGCGATCCAACGAGCGGGCGCGGCGGTAAAACGCACGTGTCGGCACATTGCACGGAACTTAAAGTTTAGTATTGACAACAAGCTTCTAATTTATAAACAAGTAATTAGACTAGCTATGTTGTACGCTTGTCCCGTATTCTGTAGCCTCAAGAGGACTCCTCTGCGGAGACTCGAGACGATGCAAAATAAGGTGCTCCGTATTTGCACGAACAGTGACAGATACATTTCATTGAATGATTTGTTAGATCTGGCAGATGTTGAAACGGTCACTGATCATATCAGAAAGCTGTTTTATAAATTCTTCAAGTTCTTTCTGCCAAAAAGCCGCTGGCCTCCCTACCCTACTCTCATATGTAGAAGAAGATTATATTTGTATATATTGTAAATAATGTTTTTCAATAGTATATAACCCAAACAGACGAATACAGAATTTTCATTTTGTTTCGGCTACTTTCTTTAATGTTATGCAATATTACCAGGCTTTGACATCGTAGTGATAGCACTAGTGTAGTGGCTTTTTCTTCTTCCATCCACCCATTGGCTACTGCCTCAAATTGTTCACAATGCATGGCCTATATTGGAGACTTCAGAATTTTATCTGATAATGAGCTTGTTGTTTTGATTCGGTTGTCCTAGTCTATATAGTGGTACTTAGCCCAAAAGTGCTGTTGGCTGGTCATTTGTTCATCTGTACATTTCTTTCATGGCCCTCTCTTTTTCTCAACGTGTTTTCAACTACTTCGACTCAACCGTTGAAAGTATGCATGTCATCCCAGACTTATTTGGTTTCAACTTCAACTTCCTTGATTCCGTCTCGAACTTCTCTAATCTCAAATATTTTGCTATGAACTATTTCATTTATTCTGTCATTTCTCTTTGAAAGATTCATGGCTAAATGTTAATTTTGTTGTTCTGTTTCAATATCTTTCTACTTTCTTTGCCATTTCTTATTTTTACAACCTGACGGAGATAGTCGCAGACTGACCGCCAATCAAGCTTTCACTAAATTAAGGAAAATGAACCATAGTATGTCAACCTTGGAGTGGACTATTCTTCGCAAGGCAATTTCAGGACCTGTTCAAACAAGGACCTTCGCTGTCGACGATAGATCCATGACCCTGTCGGAGAGGATGGGTTTCAGACCATATTTTGGGTTTGAGCCGGTTCTATTCCGCCTTCAAACCCGGGTACCCTCCCACTAGGCAGCTGCTCAACCGGATCACTCTAAGGAACCTTATGGAGCTAAAAAAATGGGTCCGAGTTGGAATTCTTCTAAGGAAGTGGGAGTAACCAAACTTCCAGGAAGAGTAAACCACTGACAAGTACTCATAATCCAAGGAAGCCTCGGTATGGAAAATCATCTTGTTCTCAGTAGATGAAGACCAGAAGGTCTCGTCCAAGAAACCTGGGAAAAAACTAAACATAGCTCTTCGAAAATGGAATTCGTCTCTTTGAAAAATCTACGAAACCAGCTGGCTACTCAGAGTCGGTCATTCTACCTGACCAGAATAAGTTATCTTCTATCTCTTAATCGCGGAAAAATAAATTCATCAGTGACAATTCGTTGCATTCAAGTGTTTGCAGGCAAACTTACAATTTTCCAAGGCCGCTCCATACGTCCTCGGAAAAAGTTCAAGATTGAATTAATCAATCTTGCTTTCTTGCAAGAACCCCGGAGAGAAAATACAGACCGAGTTACCGGACTGAGAAATATTCCTGGTGAAGTAATAGGATGCCCTGAGGCAGAACCCAGAGCATGTCTAGTCATCTAGTCATCTGCACTTAAGACGTAGCCATCCAAGTTTCCCTAGCGGACAAGAAGGGTGGGACGAACATCATCTCCTGTTCTGCACATTCCAATCAATATTGAAACATATTCTGGAGTACAAAATCAGACTGAAATTTAGGCCTAAAAATAAATATAAAAACTCAAAGTGGTTCTGCTAGCTTAACAGTAAATTATCATATGCAAAGACTTTAACTGTCGGGAGACAGTGCATGCAGTCTGTTTGTAAAATGATGACACAGCAGAGCACATACGTTGTACTTGTCTCGCTGCAGACCGTTTCAGGTTTTCAGAGTTTAGCCATCTGACCTGAAAGATCACTAACCCTTGGCTTCATCAAGAAACTGGACTCATTTGGCATTGTCAGAAAATGCTCTTCTTGAATTTTTACTTCCCTTTTAATATAAAGAAAATGAAAAACTTCCATAACCAAAAAACGCTCTTTCAAGAATATCCTCGAAATATTGTATGTCCTCAATGAATATCTTATGGACGTTCAGGTTAGTATACTGAGTAAAAGTAAATAAAAAAAAATTTCAAATTCGAAAGTGAAACTCTAGAATGTCTTGATTAAACGTCACTTTTAGTTGATGAGTTTTCGGGTTGATTTTTCAATTTATATCTTCCACAATCTAATAAAAATGTAAGTTTTCAAAAATCTATAATAGTGTAGAAAGGACAGTCTACCAGGAATGCATAAAGTAATGTGACAAAACTATAACAGTGTATGTATAACGCACTCTAAACACTGATCGTACGTCCGACCGACGAGAGAGGAAAAGCCTGTCCTCCGTTGGAAAGCCAGGCAAACTGGCGCCTTTGCGCGTCAAGTAATGAAACGGTTTACCCCCCCAAATATTTGCGGGAACTTCAACGAGAAATTTTCCGAATACTTCTGCCCGATATAATATGTTAAAATTTGTGAGAACTTTCACGAGAAAATTTTTTCCCGCAAATTTCTAGCCGAAATCATTGATGTATATCGGAAAGTGAAAGTGTGTCTTGTAAGATATAGATTGAGATATTTATGGTTAGAAATTAATTTTATTCATCTCCTGGAGACGCTAACTTGGTTAGCGTCTTCAGAAGATGAGAAGATTGGGAAAAGTTCTTGTTTTGGATGCCAACTTGGTTAGCGAAATGCGCGTCAAGAGACAGTATTTTGTTCTGATGTGGAAAAAGTGTTTTAGTGTATCTGATTTTCTTATCACCTACGGCCTTGAAGATATCTGCGAGTCGCTTCTACGGTAAGAAATAAAAATTATTCAAATGAAAACTGAAAACATTGACTCAGCTATTCGTTTAATAGAACTTCAATAGTCCAGAAAAAGTTCACACTGGCCGAGTTGAAGATTAGTTTACTAAAATGATAATGGGCTAAACCCCGAAACCGGTCGTAAGAATAAATAAACGTAGTGGAAATTATATAAAAAAGTGTTTTCATTCATCTTATTAAAGTGATCATGAATTTTCACAAAATAAACAAGTCATCAATAACACAGTTTACTATGAATTATTATGAAATTGGGTCTTCCAACAGGGACTTCCGAACTTTGAAAATTGATAACGGCCATCTTGTTGAAGCTACACCTGTCAAGTTTGGAAAAATTTGAGTCTACTGATTCAGTGAACGATTGACCAACACCCGTAAGTCGACAAAACGCAATATCTGCCAAAAACACCGCCACTATCTGTGAGAATATGCAGGAGAATCCGAGGCAGTCGATTTCGCGTCGCTCACAAGAACTCGACCTTTCGCAGACCACAACTTGGTAATTTTTGCGTCGTGACTTGGGCCTGCACCCGTACAAAATTCAACTGACCCAGAAACTGAAGGTAAACGACCATACACAAAGACGCGTGTTCGCTGAATGGGCTCTGGAGCAGTTAGCAACTGACCATAATTTCCATCGAAAAATTATCTTCAGCGATGAGGCCCATTTCTGAACGAATGGGTACGCGAACAAACAACAATACGAATCCACATGAGATCCAAGGGCGTCCAATGCATCAGGAAAAAGTCACTATTTGGTGTGGATTTTGGACTGGCAGCATCATCGGTCTATATTACTTTGAGAACGACGTCGGGTAGATCATCACTATCAACGGCGAGCACTATAGGTCGATGATTACCAACTTCTTTTGGCCTGAATTGGACGGCACTGCATGCCACACAGCTTATGCTACATTGGATATTCTAGAGGAGCTATCGGAGGGCATGGTCATCTCACATGGAGGTGATGCGAACTGTCTACCAAGATCGTGCGATTTGACCCCAATACACTTTTTCTTGTGGAGTTTTCTCAAATCGCAGGAGTATGTGAATAGACCACAAACCATTGCGGTCCTGCCGACATAACCCATGCCGTCGGTGAAATTCGGCCCGATTTATGCGCCACACCCAGAGAAACCGTGCCGGACATTTGAACGATGTTATATTTCACACATAATGGCATCAATAGGTTTTTCAAACGAATAAAAAAGTTTGATGATACTTCACACACACTTTTCTTTATTTAATCTTATAGATAGGTAGCACTTAATGACAGGTTCTATACATGTATAAGTAGATACATTTTTAATAGGTAAATGAGAAAATTACACATAGGTACTTAAATGAACAGTTAAAATTGACAGCCTAATTCATGGCATTCATATGCCATGGCAAATTTTTTGCCAGTTTTGAGTTGCCACTTCTTGAAATGTTTCTTCTGTTAGCCTCCACACATCAGCTGGTTTGAATGAGACATTACGAGCTGCTACTTCATTTTTCACTAGTGCCCATATTTTTTCTATGGGGTTCAGCTCCGGAAGGTGCGGTGGTAGGCGAAATGTTAAAATATTATGTTCCGCTAGAAGCGAGTCAACGATATATATTTTATAAGCTGGTTTATACTTTTCAATTAATGCATATAATTCAGCTTTTAAAGCATTGGCTTCATATGAAATACCTCGTTCCGTTGGCCATAGGTGCATCGCTGCTTTTTGACCGTTCTATAACTTGGATCCGTATAGACGTGCGCTAGGTCGATCTTCAATGAACACTACTACAAATCAAATGCAATGTTTTTAAAACGCCTAATAGAGGAGTGATGAAGCTTAAATTCGACATTTCAGCCTGTAGGGGTCATAGCCAGTAGAAAAATCAACAAACTCTTAATATATTCATTTTATGCCAGAAGTTCCAATTCAATCTCTCAAACTATCTGACGATTATTTCCTTATAGTATACCTATGAGATCTGGAATTCAAACATTATTGTGAGAAACTGATTTTACTCGTCAGAGTGTATCTGTCAATAATCTCAATGCCAAAATGAACTAAGCTAAAAGTAATAATCCAGGTTAGGTTCTGTTTTAACCTAAAAGCAAAATGTAAACAAAAGAGCAGAGTCACATGAACAGATCAACTAACAAGATCTTGAAGTTTTGTAGAACACAGTATAAATTTCAATTCCTATTAGCCAACAAAATGCACCTATCAAATGATTTATTTGTCTTGCAGAGTGAACCGTGATATCGTAAAACTGAAAACGACTGTATGTCAAATCTAAATATTCGTTTCTATCAATCCATTAACGTTTTGATATTTGCAGAATTGAAAATATTTTCTAGTTTTGAGAATATCCTTCGTGAGACAGTTTTAACTGAAAATCCCTCTAGGTTACGTATTTTAGAGAAGATGAACGATTTTTCAACCACGTAGTTCTTGTTATTCTCCAAACATATCAACTGTGTCACACTCATGTAGTTGAAATACACTACTTCTCTGTTATAAATATCAAGAATGACTAAATTATATGAAAATAGTTTCATATTTTGGCGGAACATATTATATTTGGGCCTGTTATTAAAAATCCTCTTAATCAAGAGTTTGTACTAATTTGTAGTATCAGTTCTTAAAAAAAATATTAATTGTATTATTCATACAAATCAAGTTTATTTTAATAGTGTTTTCCTTCGGTGAAACCAGTGGTGACCTTGTGTGCAATGCAGTTCTACCATTGTTGAAGATAATTATAGTATCAACTCAGAATGCACAAAAAACTTGGAAAAAAATATGTGACCAAAATTACTCAAATATTTATATATTTTAACACATTCTTGTCAATTGTGTAATACAAATTCACGTTGATAGAAATCCTTTATTGGGAGGTCATTTAAATTAAAGTTCCTACCTCTGTGAATTACATTTTCCGAATAGAAAATGCAATACCTAAATTTATCAATCAGTTCAAAAGATGTATTTCTCCTTTTTCTGAAATTTCATCAATACTGAGACAAACTTTTTTACCCAAAATTTACTTAATCATTAGATACTGAACTTTATTATCATGTGTTAAAAGTTTTCATTTCTTCCCACAAGTATTTTAACTAATATTTCAATTTTATATAACTACTCGACGATAATAATATTAGGTTTTCCCCGAGGTTTGCCAATGATTGACGACACTGTTCAAATAAACATAACTTTATTTCACTTTAACACGTACAAAACAACCAAACACTTCAAGTGAAACTTCAAACTAATATTCAAATGTATATCGCCTTATTAATACACTTCGTACCGCACTGTCCACTAGTCTTCTGGATATGCGAGTGGGTAGTGTTTATATATGCCAATGGAAGTCTCAGGAAGCTGTCAGAATTATTCTAAAAGCCAATACCTGGAAGTAGCTGAAAGTATCTTGAAGCGACGCGAAAACTAGAACACTTGCGTAGCGCAAGTCGAGTTGAGCGCGATCTTGGCCACATCACAAATGATTTACGACGACCAGTGGCGGCCAGCGTTATTTTTTTCAGGAGATAATTTACAACAATAAACATAATTTTTCCATCATTTGATTTTTTTAAGTGCCATCGTCTAAAAAATATGAACTGAGTACTGAGTGCAATTCTCATTGATCTGGTTTTTCAATGGAACATGAGAATTGACACTCTTTTTCCAATTGAACATAAAATAATACGCACTCACCTGGAAATAGTTTCACTAATGGACAACACTGTAAATCAATGTTTCAAATGACAGTTTTCTATAACCTCACTTTATTGCTGTGAGTTGTATTTTTTGGCGCAAAAATAAAAATCCTTTCAGTTTTATTTCCTAAACCGAATAAAATGCATTGAATGAGGCTAAGACGGTTCTCTATTGAATTTAACCGAATAAAATGCATTGAATGAGGCTAAGACGGTTCTCTATTGAATTTAACCCAAAAAGAATCTACATTTTGCCATAAGGGGCAGCATTTTCCATTTTTATACTTGAGTAAATTAATAAATTACTTAAAAGATCAAAATATTAGTTATAATGTATGTACTGATTCTAAATTTTTAGATTTTATATTTCAAAATGTTTTTAGAATTCCAAAATTATGATTATAAATTTTATACTCAGATTTTATATAGAAACTTTTTTTCACTGCATATAAGCATCTGATGTTCCAAACTTATCTGCATAAGTTTTACAATATTATGTACAAGTTAAATAATTATTTTGAAACAAATAGTATTTATTATTATTAGATCATCATGTTGGTTTAATGAAGTATTTTTGAATGAAATTCAAAGTTAGAACAAGCCTGTCATCTATATTCATTTCTATTTAGGTATATTAATAGTATAACTTTGTTCAGTATAGACATTCTTGACTGGCATTTGGTATAAACAGTGGTTATCGTAAAACTGATAGCAAATTGTAAGCAGTCTTGTTTCTAGTACAACTAGCGATTTCCAACAGTATGTTCATTAAGCCACCAACTGTACTCATCAAAACACCCACTCTACTAATCGCTTTCAGTTTTACGTCAACGGCTGATGATACCAAATGAAAATTGAGCATGCCTATTACGGCTGGTTTATACACCAAATGCTTACTTGAGAAATTTATTACAATAATAATGAATGGAACCGTCCATACACTATATTTTTACTTTTAAGTGTGGTGTATAAACACTTCCATTGAGTTACATTGTGACAACTGAATTAAATGAAAGTATTTTTTAAGCAGCCTTCAGTTTTAAATATAAATAAAATACAAATAATTTGTTTCCCTCTCAGAAGATGACCATGGATTCTAAACACCTACTCAAATGTCTAGAAATTTTGGTTTCTACCTCAAAATGAGTTTACTTTGATTACACATTTGGTACATTTTTGGATTGTCTTGAACAAAAAATATACTTTTATCACTCACGTTTTTTTTCTCCACCTCCATAGTCGGTATATCCGTAGTCTCAGAAGACTTGTCTTCACTGGAATCATCTTCCCAGTCAGAAATGATTTTCTGTACATTTTTATGTACTACTGGCTGTTTAGTATTGTGATATTCCAATACACTGTGCAAGTCAATAGGAGCTGAAATATTCTTATTATACTTCACGTATAATGCTATCAGTTGGACAGTTTGTAGGCATCTTTTCCTGAATGCATGAACCATGCGCACACTCTCTTTACAATCATAACAAATTTCTGGACTTTCAGATACTCTTAAGAACTGAAATTATAACTCGGAATTAATACATGTACCAAATAATTTATCATTCCTCAAAAGACTCACCAACTCAGGGACAACGCTTTTTAATACTTCATGAATTGTGAGCTTCTCTTCATCTCTCGAATCGCACACTTCATTAACTTTAAAGGAAGGTCCATGAACAATTTTAAGACAAGCCCTACAAATAACCTTTTCTCTGCAATTAGATCGTGTTGAAGAATGCATTATTATTATTGTTTTGAAGTAGACCAGAATTATCCATGGAGGTTGTTGAACTCTGTGATTGTGGTTGATGGTTGACGTTGACAGTAATGACAAATGACATGAAATGTCAAATGCGCAGTGCGGGCATCTGTCTGTGGCATCGACATAACCATAACCTAACCTTATAGGTTATGTCGGTGGTCTGTGGGGGCATTTGCGCACGCAAATTCCCTAAGGGAAATTTGAAAAGGGGGTATTCTTAAAATTTATTTAAATAAAACTTTATTGTGAGATTTTCACTGGGTAGTTTACAAAACTGCAACACATTTCACAAAACCGCACTACGTGTTTCGCTTTACAATACCTTCCTCGAATGTATTTATAATAACTAAATTCTACCTAATTAGTGCTTTCTGTAGCAATTTGAATCATATGACCATTTACGTCCTTAATGACTCATAATTATACCTGAATTTAGGTATAAACTGATCAAAAGGGCATGTAATAAACATTTGATTATGACATTTATACCTAAAATGAGAACAATAGATGACATGGATGAATAAAATATTGAAATATATTGATTTGCGCAGCTAAATTGTAATTTATGTGATATTCACGGATTTTCGCGACTTTTTCTGGGATGATACTACATGATGGTATGGATTAAGAATACTCTTTTATTTTTAGTTGGACACAATTTTCGAGATATAGCCTGTCAAAGTTTGTATGATGTCATGTTTAACCTTTTTGTACAGCAATAAACGATTGCAATTCACATAAATTTCATTTACGTATCTTTTTCCTTATCATTGATTGCTCCTTTTTATGTTCCTGTTCATTCAATTGTTGTTAAGTTTCTTGAAATTAGATTGAAATTCCATAATTTGTCAAATACACAAACGAACACACACAAATCACTTTTTGTAAATTGCATAAAGTTTTACTATTGGGATTAGAAAATTCTCTACAAACAAAAATTATGTTTTTCAATAATCACTTAGAAACTTATAACGTTTTTGAATTTTTTAACTTCCATTTGATTATGACATTAATAGCTAAAATGATATGGCCCCTCCTTGGAGCTGTGGGACCTTGGTGGAAAGGCTCAGTAGTTACAATGATTCTGACAGCGGTACCGGCTGGAGTTTTTACTCCTGGTAGGACAGCTCAAATAAAGAGTAAACTTTAATAAATCTGTAATCTCGAAGTGTAGACCGTGCCCAGGAGATAAATGACACAGCATGAAGTGTCGCGAACAGTTACCACCGAATATCTGGAGCTGGCCGTGTCGGAGACCTAAGGAGAGTCCATCTACGTTTTGTTGGTGAGCGTATTGTTATAAATTATGCCCTGAAGAAAGTAACGCAGTCCGCCACTGGTAGCCGCAAACCATCTGTGACGTGGCTAGGAGCGCGCTCGGCCCGAGTGAAATTTCGCGAATTTTCGATGATGTTCGCCTGCATTCTACATGTGTCGAGAACACCGTTACCGTCTTTCGATGGAAGTCCAAAGAAAAATCTAGCACGTTCGAATGCCAAATATAAGCGTTATCCGCTCGCCTATCAGACAGTCTAATGCGAGTATAGTGCGGTACGCGGAGCGATCTAACGAGGCGATAGACATTCAAATAGTGTTAGTTGAAGTGTTTTGTTAGATCGAAAGTGAAATAAAGTTGATTTTGATTTTTGTTCAGTGTAGCCAATTATTGAACCCACGGTAAAAACTTAACTTTACCTTGATACTCATTACAACCAAACGCTGGAAGTGCGACTATATTTTTTCGACCTGCTCAGCTTTTTGTTTCTCAGAAAATTTTGTGCAATCCAAACGAATACGTTCCAGACATTTTTTGCAATATCAGTCATATAACTACTGAAGTTTTCATCCTTTATCAACCTTCTTATTTGTGGACCATCGAAAATTCCACCTTTCAGTTTCTGTGTACTCATGAAACTTTTTAGAGATGTATTAAAAACAACCACCATCCTTATTCAGAGCTTTGACAAATTGTTTCGTGAGCACTTGTGTGATATGCAGAGGAGGCAGTATTATGCGATCCCTAGGTTCATTTATCATATTCAGTTTCCCCGGAACCAAAACTTGCCTGGAAGGCCAGTCTTTTCGAACTCAGTGCTGAAACTTAGCTCTGCTGTCCCACAGACAAATAAAACAAGGATATTTTGAATAGCCTTCTTGTTAATCGAGCAGAAAATTCACCATTTTTAGATTTATTTAGCGTATGGCTACATCACAGGTAAGTATGTAACAAAAGTAACATTTTTATTTCACATTTCACAAACGCCGAGGTTACGAATATATTCTATTGACTCTCTTGTCGCAATCAGGAAATCGGATGTGTTGCCACTGTATGGATTAATTTGACAGTCCCCTGTCAGGTGTTTAATAGTCTGTCTTCCAGCGCCGCAGTCACAATTTGGGGAAGGTATTTTTCCCCACCTGAAAAGTGAGTCGGAAAATCTACTACAATTCGTCCTTATTCTAATAAGTGTTGTCCAGATTCGTCTTGGTTGATCGAAATCCCCTGGCTTGTTTGTAATGCATGGCATATCCCGGTTGGCAGGTGTGGCCTTCTCCCAGTCTTCTTTCCACCGCTCAATCATGTTGAAGTTTTCTTCGATAAGAGTCTCTGACGTTTTTAGAGGGGGTTTTCGTGAGCGTAACCTATTTATGGTTCTGCCGGTTATTCCATACTCCCTGACAAAATCATGTTCTCGGCGAATTTGTGGAGGAGCTATGTGGCTCAATGTGGGTAGCCAATAAGTGTGCGTGGCCTTGATTGTGCCTGATATGGTACGCATAGCTTGATTGAGTTGGGCTTCAACACGTTTGGTGTGTGGGCTGTTGATCCACACCGGTGCAATATTTGCCTATTCCCGAAATATCTGAACAATAAAGAAAGTCGTCATCTTCAGAAAAGAATGCAATTAGATCTCTATCTCTCTGTGCTAATAGTATGAAATTCTCGTTTCTTGAGATTTTTTTCAAATTATCTAAATGAACAATTCGTTCAGGTCAGTCTCATCTCACCTACACAGTAGGTTTATGAACTGACACCTATCAGAAAACAACTACTACCCTGGCTAATGCCACGAAGGGCGTTGGATTATATCTGACAGGTGTCAGTGCAGGATTCTTCACAGAGCTCAACATATTGGTCCCTGATCAATATTTTGAGCTCTTCCTGGTTAAAAAGCAGAAATATTTGGATTAAAATCAGTTGTTCCACTTTCATTACTTGAAGAAAAGATTTTTTCATCTAAGTCGTGATCATTTTGTGTAGATGAAAATGTTTGTAGCACTGGTGCATCATCATATTACAGAATTGGTTGAGTAATAGATAACACGTTAGGGTAAAACCATTCGAACCAATTTTTTTATTGATCCTGTTTTTATCAACCGCACAAAAATAACAATAATTAAGATGACTTGAGGGAATCCGCCAGATCATTATAGGGTCTTTTCTTATTCTCGCCCCTAATCTCACAAACTCTACGCGTGTTTAATTACCATACTACCCACCCAGTACTTGTCACGGGTGTCCATAGGAAATCCAAAGTAATCAAGATACACACACACACATTTTTCGAAATCCGAAACACTTAGTCTACAATTCTTTTATGTACATTCATCAATGATGTTACAGAAATAGTTGGGATCGGTTTTCAAAGATATTTTTCGATGTAGACATTGCAACAAGAAATGAATTTGTTAATAAATCACTCGGTTTCATGTAATTAGTTAGTGTGATTAGTACACAAATATGGTTCAATAGTTGTATCTCAAAAACTGAAGCTGTTGGAAAAAAAGGGAGGGTTCATTTGAAATCGACTTCGAATGCACTGATGTCTAAATATTTGATGAAAGTAGAAATGTATTAGCCACTTCCACATAAACTGAACTACTTGTTAACCAGAGAATCCTGGCAGTGAAACTATCAATTAACCACCTGAATAAGAAACTTTAATAAACTTAGTAACTTTACAAAACCAAAACGTGACAGTAACGTAAAGACAACTATTAGTGTCTGTATACATCAATCGAGAGCTAAGTCACACTCGCAATACTCCGATATATACCCGGTATATCTTCAATAGATATATCGAGTCATCGAAGAGAATGAAATTTCTTCCTCTCTAACACGACTTACCAATTTCTTCTGAGCTTCCTCTATTTTCCTCTGGTTCTCTTCCAAGATTTTTTCGACCATTTCCTGTTTTTTCTTTTCTTCTTCCTATAAAACATTTACAACAATTAATAACTTGTACCGCTCAAATTGCGTCCTGTGCCAGCTATCTTTCAGTTCACAAAACCTTCGCAATAAAAATACTGTATACAATCAAAATGAAAGAGAATCGTTAGCTCGAAAGTTCTTTAGTGCAAAGGTTATAACAGAATATTTTTTATGAGTAAAGAGAAGACTATATTTGAAAGTCAATTCGATAGTTCAAATGAAATTTTATAGTACAGTAAGTTATTCTGTAAGTACAATAAAAATTGGCAAGATTAATTTTTCTCACTTCTTATCAACTATTAATATTTGCATAGTTGTCAATCTGTAATAAGTTTTTTAATGATTTTCAGAGACATAGAAACAAGTTTGAGAAGGAAGAAAAACTGTACCATAAACATAAAAAAATTTTGTGGTACCACTTCACAAACATAATCTTCCCAGGGATCATCATAAAATTACTCAGCACTAGTAACGTCTGATAAATAAGCAATTAAATCACATTGTTAAAAATTATGGTAGTGTGGAGTAATTTTCAATAAATTTTTCAAGATTAAATCATTCATTCACAGCTAGGCATGGACCAGAAATTATTATAATACAAATACAATTCTTAAATGGCAGGTCTTGAAAAATAAAACTACACATCTCAACATTTAAACGGAATACCACAAATAACGTATATGAATCTAAATATTACAGAAAGCAACTTGTCAAGTTAATGTTTTCTTTGCAGAAAATACCACAAAATAATTTTATATATTTGTATGTGTACATAGATACATAAATTTGATCTCCTACAAATTCACAAACAGCATCAATTCTCGATATTTTGCAGTGTGTTTAAGATACTGAAAAAAATATTAGAAAAGGGTATTGAAGCTTACCCAACTAATCTTTTGTTTCAATAAAATTTAGAATTAAGCAATTCATGAAACCAACCTTGTAATCACACACTATCGCACCAGAAAGGTTTTTGCATCGCATGATTGGAAGAGACATGATTCATAGTGTTACTTATTGTATAAAAGAGGTGTGGGTTTTTTAAGTTATCATTTTTCTTTAGGAAAAGTCAGTCTTGTTTAGATCGTTATTGCTAATAGAGATTAATTTTGTTTAATTAATTTGGTGAATATATTTTGATAGAAACTCGCTGTTTTGTTTTTGAAAAGATATTTTACAACATTCATTTAAACAAGACCCACTTACAGGACAACTCACACAACAACAAAGAATAATATTAATAATAGTAGGAAAATTCAAATCAACAAATATGCTTGTAGAGAAACAGCCCAAACACAACGCGTTTATGATTCAACACCAGGCAGTGCTGTTTCAACCTGGCTGTTTTGACTGGCTGCAGGACTCCTGCTGGACTCATCTGTCCCTAAAGGACAAGCCTGAGTAAGTGAAGGCGATAACATCTCCGCCATAACAATAAGCGAAAATCTATTTAATACGAGATCATTTTCAATACCTCGTTCTGGATAAACGTCCCCAATTTTGTAAATAACCTATTTAAAAAATTGTCGATGGACAGATTCAAACAATTATATGTGAGGTGCATAAATTGAAGACAACATCAGTGAACCATACCAATTGTGATTTCACATACGAGTTAAATGGAGCAATTAAACTTTCATGTTGAAATCTTTACAGATTCTGAAAATCAATCCTAACATTCTCTTTGCAGCCAATTCAGTTTTGCTTATATGAGTTGAAAAGCTTGATTTTGAGTCAAAATATAAAATAATATAAAATTTATTCAACTCTTGTTACTTGATTGAATTGAAATCCAGAAATTAATTTTTCAACTCGTATCTACATTAATGATATTTCTGCACGTTGAGGGGTAATTTGTTTCTCTTAACTCTATAGAACTCGCGGTTTTTAATGATATGGCAGTACTTGTGTGCTCTTTTCGCTCACATAAGATAATTGGTGGTTGTTCACTGCTTTTTACACATGACAGTTCAACAGTACATAGAAAATCCTTGAATTGTAGATGGATGCACCATCTAGCTGCGGATACATAACCTGTTGCACATTAAGAGAAAGATTTTTCACTTGCATACCAAAATTCTGCTCTGAAAAAATTACATTACAGTTTTGATTTATTGACAAAAAATACCACAATAGACATATCTGGCCTAGTACCCAGTTTTGAGGCAGAGTGCGTAACCTCCTCAATAAATATATTTTCAAGAAAACGTCTTTGAGTTGAACTAATATCAAGATGATAAAATAAATCTCGAAGGTCCATAAATAACTTTCTTCAATTTATAGCCTATAATTGAGTTTAACATCAAAATGAGAATAGGAGATTAGAATAATATTCTGTACAATTGTTTCTAATATATTTTTTATCTCTAACACATAGCAAAAGGTAAAAAATTGATCCTAAATTGAATTCAAAATACCGATATTAGTTGGACATCTATAGACAGCGTGGTCAAATAAGTGTGCAACAGATAGAAAACTTTTTTATTATCGATTTCTCAGAAAATTTTATTCTTAACAAAAGTTGGTGCATGTTCCAAAACTATACCAAGTGTACCTGAAATGGCTTTATGACAAACACTATACAGGATAGGCCAAAATATATAAAGTTCGTTCAAGAGTAAAGT
>WOGR01003600.1:0-15693 GCA_015342045.1 Leptinotarsa lineolata | reverse complement strand
TAAGACAATGGACGATGTGCATCGCACGATTTCGTACGAACGGCGTTCGCACGAATTCGTTGCTTCGCAGTTCGCAGCTTTCCGCTCCCAGTAGACGACAGGCCTTATATTGCATGACGACATATTACTCGCTCCAGAAGATTCCCAAAAACCTTTGCAAAGTTGCAAATAATAGAGATAGGCCTTTTAAGGATTTCCAGATCCTTGGTATTGCAGCCGATTTTATGCAAATATTAATTAGTACTTATAGAGAGAGGACGAGCAAGCACAAGTGCACAATCTTTTAGTATGAAAGCTGGAAATCTCACATTGAAGTGTTCAAAATTATAATTTTAATGAAACGCTCTATATTTTTGTTCATCTGAGAATAATTCTCTTACACGATTTAAAATTTGTCAGTATTCTGAATTGAATCTGAGATTTAGAAAAAGGTGATTTTAAAATCTGCTGGAATTGTTGTTTAAAACAAGGACGCCATGTATATACTTACAAACACAAGGGTTGATATTATTAATGTCACCGTGTGTGAAATGTTCATAATAGTGGCACAATTGATACTGACAATTTCTCCGCTAGTTGGTAGCAGTGCTCCGACAATATGTCGTGGCATCCCATCATTGTGTGTATTTTATTCTCCAATGAACAAGAAAAGTTCGAGGAATTTTCGAAAGTCTCCGGAGTTGATTTGTATTTTAGGGCATTGAATTGCAGACAGATTAGTTCTGAGACAAATGAGTCCAGAGATGTTCCGAGAGAAAGCGAGGCAGTTAAATAGTTGATATAACACAGCATTTTATTTAATTATGGACTGCGGGACGGTAGCCGATCGGATTGGCGTTAGTGGTTTGCTCCACTTACTCAATCGACCGTTGTGTGAACCGGTGTAAACCCATGCTAGGAATCGCACGTTCAATCGTAGGACCTCTTTAATCCGTAGATCGCACAGATATATACTGCTGAGAGTTGTCGTTCGTAGGTAGGCGGAGAAAATAGGTAATCAGGGGATCAATAGACCCTGTACGATTGAAATGGACACAGTGCTGACCTTCGTTACTGAATATTAACAATTCTTCAAGTGAATCTGACCAATGTTCTTGGACGAAATAAGTTGAAACGAACAACCACTACATTTTCTCAGGATAATTGACAATTGCCTCTTAATAATAATAATAATAATAATAATAATAAGACGTTTATTAATCCGAGTTCACAATAACATGATCAGTATAATAATACATATATTTTGTGATGTACAGATTGATTGGCCTATTGTCAGCTTTCTGATACGAGATCAGGTGCTGTTGAGGCCCAGAGGGAAAATGCATATATCTAAGTAAATGGTAATCGACTAAGATTTTTACATTTCGAATATTATGAAAACTGCCAATTGAGTGCTAAATATATTAACGTTGAGATAGCTTCTCTTTTATTATTCTTTTGAATAACGCAATCGATTTTGTGAAGTCAGTGATCCGGAATTTATTCAGATTTGCCGTGCAGTATGTGAAGGAACATTTGAATATCTCTTTCTTATGGGAGGCTATAGTTATAACTCCTCTTCTTCGATTATACATATTCATCCAGTTTATTACCTTCAGTTTATGCGACACTCTCTGTCTTCGCCTTATACCAAATATCAACCTCAAACATGAATTTTGATTTGTTTGAATTGTAATTTGTTCATTTAATTTTTTCAGATGAGACTCCTACAAAAAGAAATAAATTTGTTTCCAGTCCTATCCTGGACTCATTTATAGGTACTTACTAATTGACCTCGTTCTTGTCACGTTCGTTATCTAAAATTATAGTTATTACCGCGACTTATCCTATCAATTGCAGTGGGTGTTTTTTCCGAGAAAATAAATGAACATTTATGATAAATCATACTTTTTGTCTGAATATTGAAGCTGTTTGTTTTATAACATTGAGTATAAAATTTGTTGTTTTACTTTGATCACGTATGTCTTTTATTTATTATTCATCGTTCAAAGATACGAGTATCACCTTTTAAGTTTCTGAACAAAAACCGGTGAACACAATCGATTTTTTTTTCAAAATGTTGCAATTGTTTGATGTGCTCTGAAGAATAATGCAACGTTTCATATTGTTTTTTCTAATTTCTTCGAAGAGAGGCTAGTGAATTGTTTACTATATAGCTGTTTGGAACTCTCTGATGGTGTACACGAGCATCACGTAACGTAACATCAAGATAGGATCAATTTATTATCGTAAGACAACTTCACGTTTGTAAGAAAGACTTGTACCACCAACACGTAGCAACACGTACCAACACGTTTGCAAATTTTGGTCCTGTCAATCCTATGTCCTATGTCAATCGTGTCAGCAATCAGTAGGTACCCAAAAATTGTTCAAATTTAAATCGTCTCTTCACTAGAGTGGATGTAGATAACTGAAGCGTTTTTCTGTCATTCACCACGGAGAAAAAACAGGATCAGTCTGTTTCATTTGTTCATGGACGAATGCGCGTTGTCGCTTCACACTGTTTGACCCAATTCGTCGATGTAGAAATGTTATCTAATTAAACCGTGTTATTTGACGTATAGTGAACCAGATCTGGCGATTCAGAGTAGGTCAACTAATAAAATTCATCTTTCATAATTTTATGATATCACGATCATATAAGTAAGCATCATCGCAAATTTGTGAGAACGATATTCTTTATAGGATGATATGGTGTACCCACAGCCAATTTTTTTTTTATCTGACTTACTAACTTGCAGTTTTTTTACATTTGCAAATACTATTTCCATTTGAATTTATAGGGGAGGGTATTGGGGGCACCTTCCTCCCTCCCAGGCATCAACATTCAATACTGAAGTGAAAGGTAGAAATGGAACCTCTGGCATAGAGCACTGTTCCCAAATATCGAAACTGCAACACTCTTTTCGAAGCGCGTTTCACCAACCAAGTTGGCGGTTTACACGAGATGAGTTACACTTATTAACTCTAAAACTGGTCTCTATTTATATCTAACAGGGTATACTTTCAGTTTACACTCACATTCCGCTGACTGCGATTTTTACTTTTGTTAACAAGAAAAATACCCCGTATTTTAGGTTCAATCAGTATTATATTTTTAGAAGCTCATACTCATGAAGTGGTATTCATTGCCTTATGTTACATTTATTAATACATTTACAATAATTGAAAATCGATTCTGGCAGTTGTATCGCCAACAGCATATGCAAGAATTACTTCTGTGAGGAATCCTGCACTGACACCTGTAGGATATAATCCAACGCCCTTCGTGGTATTAGCCAGGAAGTAGTTGTTTTCTGATAGTGTGAGTTGAGACTGGCCTGAACAAATTGTTCTTTTGGATAATTTGATAGGATATATGGATATTTCCACAAAGAGGTGTTCAAAGATTATCAGTTCATTTGCCATGTTAATACTGGAGACTGGCGCTTTTACCCCCGGCAAAAATGCGACTGATGACGTCCTTTATTTTTAAAATCATACTTGGAGACATTTTTTCAACTCCCATTTTCACCCTTAGTTTTACTGCTACTACAGTTGCTGATGTTTAAGAGTTCTCCACGATTAGGGTAAAGCTATCATTTATATGACTTTCAGTCTGTATGGAATGACTTCTTGAATGCACGTTAGTTTCCGGGTAATTTGTTAGAGGTAATCTCATAGTAGGTAATGGATTTGAGTTTGAGGAATAATACGAAATCATTATTATGTTCTATTTGTATACATATAGGACATAATAATGGTTTTGACGCAAACACAGTCCAGAAGTTTGTCAGAAAACAAAGCCGTAAATTCACTTACAGATTAATATACCCCCAGGTCAAGCAGTCAGAAATGAAGATCGTTTGGTTCGTTTCGGTTTTATTGAAATGAATCAATGATTTGTTACTATCTGGTAGCTTTACTGTCCATGGCGGCGGTGTAATAGTTTCACTTGAGTAGGTGTCTGGAAATTGGAATTGGAGTGTATTCAGATATCTATTCAATCTCTCGTAGAATGGAAGATCTGTATTTTTTTTCTGGTAATACACCAATTTGAATCGGTCGGAAAATACGTTTTGGTAAACTGGGTTACTTTTATTAGCAGATATCGTGGCTGCATAACAGAGGCTAAGATATTGTCGTCTGTAATACAATGAGGGTTCCACGGTCTCGCAATGCAGGCTAGGTACGGGACTGGAGCAGAATGCTCCAGTGGCGATTCTGATTGCTGAGATATGAATGACATCAAGTTCTCTCAAAACAGATTTTTCAGCTGAGTTATAAACTATACACCCGTAGTCAATTTTGGATCGGATCAATGCCTTATATATTCTCATCAAGCATATGTAGTATGCTCCCCAACTTTTGTTCGCCAACGTTCTCATGAGATCAAGCCCGTTCTGGCAGGATGATTTCAAATTTCTGATATGTGTTTTCCAATTCAATTTGCGGTAAAACGTCATACCTAGAAATTTTAAATTGTCAGCGTATTCCAACGAGTTTGCGTATAGTTTCAGTTCAGGTTCATGCTTAATTTTCCTCCTGGAAAAGATCATACATTTGGTTTTTCGAGGTGAAAATTGTATTCCGACAGATTCCGACCTATAATGGAGTTTAGGGCTCTCTGTACCATTAGCACTTACTCGAAAATGTCGATTTTTGAGGAAATTTTCAATGAATATTAACATGTTTCCCTTAATATCCCATTCATGTAGAGTTCTGATAATGTCATAGCGCCAGGCCGTGTCATATGCTTTCGATATATCGAAGAAGACAGCTATACAATCTTCCCCGTTTGCAAAACCTTCATGAATGTAGGATTCTACATCCTCTTGGTTGTCAAGTGTGGATCTGTTTTTACAAAACCACTCTGTTCTGGTATGAGTGAATTATTCATTTCCAGATACCATGTAGACTTGAACTTTTGTATATACTTTTTGGAGTATAAGAAACACAACTGATATATCTCGTAGAGAGAGGTCCAATGACAATTTTTTTTTGAGTACTGACAATTTCAATGGGAACTCCTGATACACGTATATTCTCATTTAAGGAATGGTTCCCAAGTGAAATAACTTGTTTTCGCTAAAAAGATGTATTAAATTTTTTAAATTTTTGCGGGCACGCTTTTTCAGATCGTATCTATTGATGTCAAGGCATAAATAAATTGGATTGGGAATATTTGGTTTGGAATTTTTTATTCTCTCTTCATTTCCACATCTCATCTCTATTCTGCATTATTGTGACATACAAAACTGAATGGCATACCAAATTTAGTTAATATTGTGCAGAATCTAGTCACCAGTGAATTTGATATGCTGCTTGCTACCTCATGTGTCATGTGATATCTTTCATTGTAGTTTATGTAAGCTGAAAAATAAATCCCCCGCACATTTGCCAGTTATGGATCATTATTGATGATTTATTTATTTTATTTTATTTATCAAGTAATCTACAGAACAAGCATCTTCAACAATCGAATACCATATCAAAAACTAATTGAATAAATAAATAACCATTCTCAATATAATACGATGACCAAAACTAAGGTATCTCCAAATCACCTGAATTCAAAGACACATTTAGTTGAAAATGACAAATGAGCCAAATGCAAATTGGCTCTCAGTTACAATTATTATCAACTTTTAAGAATGACATTCCAATTTCAAAATTCTTTCTGTTTCCACATTACATTCGACATGAAAATCTATATTCCTCAAACAATTTGCGAGAGAACACATATTGTATATTGGGGAATTTTAACCTAGGTTGGTTCGAGGTTTAGGCAAAACAAATATCTATTTTTCTATTATTGAAGTATGTACTGCAGTTCAGATTAATTTTTGACAACAAGTGTGGAGTATTAACTTTGTTACGCAAAAGTTTATAGAAAAATAAAAAAAAAGCAATTTTTCTTCTAAAATCGGAGGTTGTGAATTTGAATTCATCTAATAAAGTATGAAAACTGAGATTGAAAATATATTCACCTTGTTTTTTGTAATGTAGAAATCTCAATAATTTTTTCTGTACCTTTTCGTTTTCATTTTTATGAACTGAATAATAAGGAGACCATATTATTGCACCATATTCCAGTATATTACGGACAAATGCATCATAAAGTGTTAGTAATGTGGATATTTTTGTAAATTCAAATGAGTTCCCAATAATGAAGTCAAGCATTCTATATGCTCTATTTATAATGTTGGTCATATGTTGCTCAAAAGTGAGTTTTTCATCCAGCGTAACTCCCAAATCTTTACATTCTGTCTTCTTGGCTAAATATTCATTGTTCACCCTATACCGAAAATCATTTTGATGTTTTTTCCTAGTAATTGACATACTGAAACATTTTTCAACATTCAATGTCTGGCTATTTGCCAGGGACCACTCGTAAACTCTATCTATGTCATTTTGTAGCAAAATTGCATCTTCTTGACTTCATGATTTGTGATATCACTGATAGCAAAGCGACTGGTCTATAGTTGTTTAAATTATGATTGTCAGATAGGAAAATGAAGTTTATTCATTTATTTAAAACTCATTTAGCAATAAAACGACAGCCTGGTTTCTGAGACAGAATATGTAATATTCGAGGAAGAAGTGATTAAAAACTAGTAGTTATTAGAAGTACAAACGTATGGAATGGAATGGGCTGTTTTTCTTATCATACTTCATATTTTCTTTCAGGCAACGGTTACTTACTCCTCTAAATAAATAAATGCGTTAGGTAATGGGTGGGTAGTGAGGATTTGCGAGAACGAGGTATTGAAATAGATTCCAAACACGGCAGAACAGAGACAAAGTCACGTATATCGCTTTGCACACATCAACTTGTATCCTGTTGTTATTCATTCAGTTTGCTTTGCTTTCTTTGTTTGCGCAATTGCAGCAAAGCCGCGAAAATGTAAACATGTAAAATACACAGCATTATATACTATGAAAGCGCACAAGGGCCACATATTTTTTGAATTGTTCCTTGGAAATTCCAACTTCTATCTCAAAATTTCCGTGATGTACAGTTCTGCAAATCTAGCTGTGCCTCTGAATATTGGATGCATAGTACAGCAGCTGGGGGGATTGGGCTGAGAAGTCATCAACATCGAGAAACTCGTTAAGCTAACATCCTGTTAGTACAGTTAGCGGAGTGGTTGTCTTCAGAAATACTTTCGAATAGAAGGCTAAAAAACCAGCGAATGAGCAGATAAATTGTGAACAACCTATTGGGATTCAAGCAAGTGGAAGCAATGGCAGATGGAACGAGAATCTTCCAAATGTGGGAAAAATGTGGGAATCTTCTAAAGAAAGTAAGGCAGCAATCAATTTTAAAAGAAGTAACTCCAAACATAGATGTGTAGATCATGCAGGTACACCGTTTTTGACTGCAATAGACTAGGATTTATCATTATCAAAGACAACTCGTGCGGAACGTTTTTGGAGATAGTTCTCAAGTAGTGTCACAGCATCTATAGAGAAGCCAAGGTAATTTAGAATAGCAAAAAAATCTTATGATTGATGCGGTCAAAATACTTTGAATGGTTCAATAATAATAGAATACAAAGTTTATTATTATCAGCAGCTGTATGCAAACCGTCTACAACTTTGGGAAAAGCAGTTGTAAAACTGTGATTTTGTCTGAATCCTGACTCACAAGATGGTGACAAGTTGAAGTTGTTGAGGTAGCAATGCAGTTGTATGTGTTCAAGTCATCGCAAAGATCAAAACAAGCCCATTGAAAACATATAAATCCAGAGAACGAATTACCAACATTTTGTCGATATCAATTCCAAACTATTTATTTTTATTGGATATATATTTTCGAAACATACTGGCCAACGGCCCATTTGATTTTTTGCGGATATCCCGTATGTGGATCAGGTATTTATTACCAAAGGGGATCAGTTAGTTACCTATTGTGCCGTTTCGTCAGAGACGTATCGATGGATTTTATATTTGGGTTCCAGTATATTTTGGCAAGTAAAAAAGAAATGGAAGTTCTCACCTGAAAGAATAAAATTCTGAAAACACTTTAGTTATTAACCATCTCATAATTAAATCGATTGGAAAAGTCCTAATTGTCAAATTGGAAGTGGAATACCGACAAAAACTTTCCAGGTTTGAGAAACATGTGATATCTCTTTGAAATATCCTTCTTAAGCTCCAATGCAATATGTTGATTCAGATTCAGACAAGTATTTTCATAATTCATTTCCGTATCATGTATTGTAAGACCTGCTGCTTGGTTGATCGGTAGACTACAGTGACAAATGTTTTTTCGGAAATATTCAAACTCAACTCATCGTTATTCAATCAAGCTCTTATCCTTTGTAGACCATTTTCCGTAATGTATCGTATTGCCTTGAAAAAAATTGACTGTGTCATTCGCATAGCATATAATGTTTCCTTTGAATTATAAGACTCAGACTGCTGGTATATACGAGGAGTGATATTGGCCCCATCACCGTGTTCTGTGGCACTTAAATAGTTACAATACTATTCCTTCAACAGCAAAATTTTCTCAGTGAGAACACCATTTTACACCGTATCGAATACCTTCTGTAAGTCTGATAATTACTGAAAACTTCAAGGGAGTATCAGGACAAGTAACTATTCGATTGTTGAGAATTGATAGCTTATATGTGTTACTAACAAATCTATCCATTATTGAGGAATCGTATACTTCTCAAAGCACAATTTAATTATGTGTACCAATGGATTCATTATAGGTGGATTATATAGGTGAATTGTTTTCTTTAATTTTGTTAATCCATGTTGCCTTGAAAAGCATTTGTTTCTTTCAATGGATATAATCATCATCAGTTCATTTTTAGTGAAAGGCTATAAAAAAATGAGATTCATCACTTTTCCTGTTTATCGTGCCAAAAGTTTTCTGGTTAGCCATTGTGGATGATATTTTTTGCCGTTACTACTCTGTTAGAAAAAAACAAATTATTGAACAACTCAGATGTTTCAGTTTCACTATTTGTAAGGATGACATTGATTATGTCTCAGTTTTTTGTACTCATGTTACTGGGTTCGCTTCTATAATTATCGTTTCTTGTATTCCTAAATTTTATTTTTATAATTTTGTAGCATTCTTCTAATTCCATCGAATAATTTGTTTTTCAATCTGTTTCTCACCAGACCATTAGTTACCCAGGGATCCAGTTTGAGGTTTAGTGAGTTGTTGGGAAAATATATTCTAGTTGATTCACCAATTTTTGGTGTAGTTTATTATTGGAATAATTATAACTGTTCTGTACATCATTTGAAATGAAAACGTCCTGCTATGTCTCAAACTGTAACTGATTGTTCAACTTCACGTTGTCTGTGATTTCAAAGTAGTTTTCAGATGTGTTATTATTTTTATTAGAAAACGAATAATCATGTTCAATTATGTGAAGAAACACTAGGTGATGATTTTAACAAATATGTTACCTATGCATGAGGTAGAACCTCTTATCATCCTTCTCAATTCTGTGACATAAGATTTACAGCCGATTTCAGTAATATTGTTTGGTATTGATTGTTGTCATTATCCACCGTATCTGAGAGGTTATCATTTATATCACATCGTTCGTTTTTGATTTTGGGGTTGATATAGTTGTCTTGCAGTGGAAGCTGCAGAGAAAGAAAGAGAGTGATTTCTCATTTGGTCGATGTCGAAACTTCTTTGCATCAGTTCAGACAAAATGAGTAAATATAACTCTGCATCACCCTATGTCTCACAAAACTTATAACGAATTTCTACAATATCAATGCCTCCAAAGATTTGGGTATATGTTCATGAAAATGATTTTTCAAGTACCGATGAATTATTTTACTGATTTATGAGAATCGAGTGTAATAGCGCACGCCTCATATATTATTTAATATTTAGATAGAATAGAGAGCTTTTTATGCCCTAACGATTTCAAGTTTGTTAGCTTTATCTTATTTCTGATTAGTGTAAGCGTGGAACAAACAAAGAATGTAATAATGTCAAAGTTTGTCAGCATACGAGTACTGAAGCACTATTCATTCCATACCATACAGGGTGTTTCCTAACTACGTTACAAAACTTGAGAGGGTGATTCTGTTTCGAAAGTAACTTCCATGTTCAATTTTCAAAAATTCGAACCAACCCGTTGATGTATTTTGATTCGTAATCTGTTTTTTTCCTCCATTCTGGTGGAAATAATATTTCAGAAATCCTTACATAACAAAACTCTATATTTAAAACAACAATACTCAGGTCTTTTCCAATCCTGAATATTTTCAATTAAAGATTTTCTGTCATGAACAGCTTTCTGAGGAAACCACCAACTTCGAATTCACTTCAATTTGAAGCCACAAAAAAAGTTCGACAATGAAAGTATACAACTGAATGTGCAAATGACTTTAAGAGTTAAACTACCTCCAATATTAAAGCTCGATTGAGAATAGCATGCGTGTATAAAGTTAAACCTCTCATTATATTCTATTTTGCATTTCATCGATAACGTAAACGGATTTAATAGACTTTAAATTGCAGACGGGTGCATTATAAAGCCGCTCCTTCGTGAACTACACCAATATCTGTGAATTCATACGTATTCGAAGAATAATTAATTGCACGAATGACGCATTGATTCAACCTTTATCCTTTCTGTATCTGTACACTAGGGAGAGCGAGTGTAGGCCCATAGCACTTAGGCCACATGTGACCCAATGTATATCCTCCCAAGGGGTTGTCCACCTAGGTCATCGTCTATCCTGTCCTTTCCAGGAAGGTGGACAGGTCGCTAGGACACATCCCCTTATTATCGGCAGGTGTAGGCCAAGCCTCGCCGAACACACCCGCTCTTATTGACGATAATTCCGGACATTCACTTAAATGCCTGTCAGTTTCATCTTCTTGTTCACAAATCCTGCACAGAGGTGTGTCCACCAGCCCAATAATATGGAGGTGTTTCCTTTGTTGGCAGTGGCCAGTTAGAAATTCTACTGTTGAACGTAGGTTTTTCCTGGTCATCTCCAGATATTCCTTCGGCTCCAGCTTCCCAGGGTCGCGCAAGGTGATCCTGGCAAGACTGCGTCCTTGGATTCCATCTCATCTCTTCAGGGATTGAGCATGGGTGTAACGTTTGGCTGGTTCCGCAATTGTCGCAGTCATCAGGCCGTAGGTCACTGGGTCCTAAGATTCTTAGTCCAGCCACTCTTCTGGCTAAAGAATGGGCGATGCGATTACCTTCACTCCTATCGTGCCCTTCATCCCATCTAAGGATAATATTGTTATCTACTGAGGCGTCGTCTAAGTCTTGGTGGCACTCTAGTACTAGCCCTGAGGTTACACGTTGCCTATTTCTGTTTCTGATTTTTTTTTTTTGATAAACATGCCCTACAACTTTTGAAGATATCAGGTCCAAAAACTTTGCACTTTCTAGAACAGTCTAAAACATTCCTGAGTATTCGAAAAAAGTTCAGAAAATCACGGAACATTATAGGGTATGATAGAATTTTTTAGAATGGTCTGGAACTTTTGTAAATAATCACGCAGCATGGTTTTCGTTTTAACCTGAAGGGTGTGCTTTTGAAGATATGAAGGAAGCTTCGCCCTGGAGAAATTCATGGAACGTTCAGAGCATTCGAGAGTATTCAAGAGCATATTTCAACAATCCTGAACATAGTGGAACATTGGGAACATTGTGGAATGTTCGAAAATATATTTAATCTTTCGGAAAAACCCCAAAATATTCCAGATCATTGTGAAACTTGTCGGAACAATCTGAAATGCTGTGAAATATTCTGTTCTCAAACATTTCAGATAATTCAAAGCTTATGTTGTATGGTAGGGTTATATAAAGTAGAATCCGTCGACGTCCTAATTCAAAGTTTATGCTTTCATTACAGTCTCATATCAACTCATCGTGCGGAGCCGGGTACCCACACCAGATTCTATTTCATTTGCAATATATTTGATAACATTTGGTCTTCATTCCACAGTAAGATTTTCTGGTGAATTTAACAAAACAAAAAAATCACGAAACTTTACATTTCGTGATCGAGTATAGCAGGCAACCACTTCTCATATGCATCAGTCGAATAATCCACACCAAAAATGTTTCGAACTGCACTTCTCATTATTATTGAAGTCAAGGAATGCAAGAGCTTTCGGGATTATTCCTCATTATGAATATAAAACTACTTGTAATGTTTTGTGGGATGATATGAGGTTGATGAAATTTCTTTGCATTGATGCAAAATTATTTCCATATTGAGATTCTCTCCCCCCCGACTATTTTCGTCACTGATACACGTTTTTCATTTCTCTCAAAGTCTTTCAATTTCTGAAATATTCATCATTTTTAATCACACTCAATTTTTACACCCTTTTTTACGGCAAACGACCTAAATAATAAATATAAGAAAATGGCTTCCTGAAAAATATGAACATCTCGCTTCGATGAAAGCGAAACAACAACATTTTCAACAAGAAAAAAGCCACCCTCAAACAGCTGAAAAATAATGAAGACCATTTTTCTTATCCAAACATCTATCCTTCTTTTGTCGGTGTCGGCATACTTATTATTACACCCGAAAGCTAATAACTTGCCTGGATAATGGATGAGAAGGATAATAAAAAGATATTTGTGGAAAACTATTTTCTTCACCTTAATCGCTTGTTTGCAATAAAAGAGTGGATGCGAGGAAAACTGGATGAAATCATTCGTTATTTTTATGATATGTAGAAACATGTTCCAACATGTGTATCATGATTAGGGTTCAGAGAACATGTCCAGAGCCATACGGATCTGATGAGTCATTATGGAAAAGAGGAAAAAGATTTCGGCAGGAAATGATAATGAAAAGTTCTAATTTCGCACGTAGGACAATCGATATTGGTGTTAGTAAAATTTAATAAAATCTGGAAAACAAGTTTTTCCGCAAAAAATATGCTTTGGTTTGTTTGAATAAAATAATCAAGATGAAAAACGAAAATGATCACAGAGTGAATAGATATGAAATAGAAATAAAAATAAGCGAAAGATGTAAAGAAGTAAAAAAAATTTCAAACCAAGTTACTTCACGACGTTTCTATTGTTAGTATCCACAATCGTCTTTGAGTGATGACTGGACTATTCCTCCGAGATTCAAGCGCTTTCACCTATCCCCCCTTCCCTCCTTCCGCTTCATCAGTTTAGCAGGAGTTGACGGTGTTCTTGCTTGACTTTAGGTTTCCATATGTTGCCTACATCTACGCTAGCCTGGCTGAAACCGTCGTTGGATAACATATATGCAGCTTCTTTGAACTTTCTTTTGAACCAGTGTTCTTCCCTATGGATAATCTCAGCTTGGGACCACTTGATGTTATGTCGATAAGGCCAAACATGCTCTGCTATTCCTGATTTGCTGGTTTCTCCCGCTTCGTGTGTTTTTTGTTCTTGGCAATACGGACTTTCAATGGCCTCTTGGTTCCACCGATATAGGATTTGCCGCACTCACAGGGTATCCGGTAAATGCAATTCTTGGAATCGCAGTCCGTGTTTGGTAGCTTGGTTTTCCGGATCTAAAGTAGGTACTTGGACCCAATTCTTCTTATCCTTTCTGATAATCGTCTGATTTAGGGAAGTGCAAGCCTTGGTTGTAACGGCTTCTCTTCCTTGAGAGGTTCTTGCTGTATTTTAGCCCAAGTCCGTTCCACGATCAACCATTCCGTTGGATATATTTTCTGGTGATGACTAATTCCTTCTCGAGATATTCCTTCGTATTAAAGAGTCCGAAAGCACAGGCTACTAGAGTCTTGGTGATTCCTCTTTTGGTAGATTGATGGTGGTTGGATTCGTGTAACAGATACTGTCAGCGTTTTTCCTTGATTGGAATCTACATAATAGCAAACCTCAATATTCATTACTACACCAAAGGTTCCAAAACAGTGCATCACAAGTACATAAAAGCAGATAACGTGCAAGAATATCAAAAACTCCAAGAACTCAAGAACTCCAAAAACTTAATTAGAAACTGAAATGAAATTTTTCTTGTGTGATATGAATAACTATATAGTTTATGGAAAATCGCTCACAATCCTATCAACTATAGCCTTGACAATTTGTATTGATTATATGCCACTATTTTTCATTCATGTTATGACTGATTCTCAAAATCTTATACCGATAATATTCAAAGGTCTTGCAAAATATTCGTTTCAATATAAATTGCAAAACTGAGTTTATAAAATAAACAATTCAGAAAATTCTATCATTCCAACATAAGAATATAAGCTTTCAACATTATACCATCACATGGATACAGACATGATAGATAGACATAGGTTGCTATTCTCCATTTCAACATAAACATAAAAATCATCGGAACATGAGAAAATTTTGAAGATCAGACAATCTGTGTCTCGGTTGTATCAATGATATATGTTCCAATTACATAACAAAAGGATGGAATGATTCTCATATAATCCAATGTTCACATGAAAGTAGTTATTCTAGAAGGAATTATTCTTTCATGTTATTCAATTTTCATGTGGAAGTAGTCATTTAGGAAGGTTTTTTCTTTCAGTTGTATCTGAAAGAAGCTCTTGTATATGATCTATGTGCTGATCTATGCTGTGTCTAATCTACACGTCATTGTGGAAAGTTTATTTTGAAATCAATTGCTTTTTTCTTCTTTGGAAGATTCCAACATTTTTCTATTGATAATGTAGAAGTGGTAGCTTACTCCAATAGAAGTCGATATTAGTTTTCTGCATTATTTTTCGAAATTTATTGCAGGTCTGCATACCTCACCTGTTCCGGCCCAAGAAAGCAATGCAAACCTTATATCGTTATCAAAATATGTTAGATTTTTTTGTTTTCTCTACAAAATTTAGTTTGGGGTTTCTTCAACAACTGATTCAATAACATTGTATAGTCGATACAAACTGATGTACTTGCTTCCAAATGGTTTACATAAGGAAATTCTAATAACCGATTAGAAAATAAATTCAAATTACTTTTTTGAATTTCAAAACTAAAGGTGCTGAATTCAAAGTGTACCACACCAAAAAAGGAAAAAATCTTTCAAATAACTACAGATCAGTCTCTTTGCTATCAGTGATATCAAAAATCATAGAGAAGGTTGTAAACCACTATATCCTCAAATATTTGGAAGCCATCTTGAGCGATCATCAATATGGCTCCTGGAAACAAAGGGCTTTGACCGAATGTGGCATGAGGGTTTGCTGGCCAAACTTCGATGCTATGGCTTGTCGAATAATTTTTGTGTATGGCTCTCCAGCTTCCCTGCAAATGCCCGTCGAATGATATCTCTTGAATACTTTTATCATCAACGCTGGTGTTTCCCAGGGAGTCATATTGTCTCCAACCCTCTTTTTATTGTATATCAACGACTCATTGGGAAAAAAAACAAAACTCCAACATATAGCTTTGTTGACGATAGCAAACTTGTCTCGTAATTCCATTTGGATTCCAGGGCATCGGCTGCGGATGCACATCTTTACCGGCAGCAGGAGGTTGCATATCTTAATGAGGATCTAGAGGCGATTTCGAGTTGGGGTGAAAGTAATCAGGTTCTCCGAACCGGATATAATAATACCAGGACAGACAATTCCACTTTCTGCTTCGATAAGTTTGTTGGGGGTTAAAATGGACACCAATATGTCCTAGCACAATCATGTTGCCGGAATTGCAAAGGCTGCAGTACAAATCCCAGCAACTTTTGATATTTTATGAAGCTCAGATC
>WOGR01003598.1:0-15696 GCA_015342045.1 Leptinotarsa lineolata | reverse complement strand
ATGCAACTTTTGATATCTCCATTAGGTTGTACTTTAAAAATGATGCCAAATGACATGCATATGACCGATCAAGTGATTTTTCTTCCCTGTCAATTTTGACATTTTTTCCAAAAAATATTCAAAAAAGCAGTTATTGCTCGAAATTTCGAAAATCGGTAAAGAGAAAAGATTATTGTTTTTTCATTTTTAACCCATATACCAATTTATAGCTCTCTAGTACAAATTTAGTTTTTTTACAGTTTTTCGAAAATTTGACATCTGCCCATTTCTCAAATTTAGCCAAACCTCAACAAAGTTAGTGCTTTATGCCTTACTTATCTTTCCAACGCATTTTTATTACCAATTGCAATTCTAAATACAACTTATTTCGCAAAAATTCAAAACACCAGTCATGATGAACTTTCCACTACGACCTATCTAAATCAAAGATCAGCTGCTTTCACAAATGGAGGTCTTCAATTTTGTTGAAGAAGACCCCATGCATCAGCTTATCCTTGTACTGTCGCAGAAGGGAATTGATTTCTACGATTTTTATGTGAGCCTCTTTATCAACGGGTTCCAATTCGGTAACAGAATTGTGATCACATCGTTTAATGTCGAACACTAAATCAAGTTCATAGGTCGCTCCGGCTACCACCTTGAAAAGATATGCTTCAATTCTTGCTCTCCAATGGTCGTGGACCATGCAGAGAAGGCGATCCAAACTGCTGATGACTTCACAGGATCGGCCTCAGGTGTGCGGCCTCATTGTTGTGGGAGGAAGTATTATTATTATCATTATGTTATCTCTCACTATACGATATGCCATATTGTTACATATATCGGTAATCTAATACTGACAATGTCAATCTTCTTAATCTCTTGAATAAAACAGAATGTTAATGATGAACTGTCCTTTTTACCGAAATTTCTAAGACATACTTGTATAGTGAATTTTTATATAGAAAATATTCAATGATTTTTCCATTTCCTTAAGGAAAAGTATATCAAACCAGATAAATTTAATACCCATAATTCAAACCCTACTTCAAAATTTTGCAAACTTCTTTCTGAATATTCAAAAATTAATGAATGTCACAGAGGATAATTTTACTGGCAAATTTTAATACCCTTTGTTGGAAATGAATTCGAGATCACGATTTCATGATAGGTCAAGACTACCTTTGTATCCGTCAGTACGTTTTGAAGATTTTGTATTACTACATGAATTCGATTGTAGTCATCTTCAGGAATGATTTTGAAAATGGTGCTAAAATGGTATACGGTATAAAATGCATCTTTCTTCGGAAGATATATACAAGTATGCAGAACTGCTGGTATGTAAGGAAGAGGTATTTTAATGAAGATCTGAGTTATGAATTATGATGACAAGAAGACTTCAAATTTGCAATAAACTTTCCATGAAAATGGTATTTTAAAATTTTTATCAGAAACAGTCCAATAACTAACTGGTTACTTACAACAACGATCATAAATCTCGAAAGAATTCTACTTTTAATATCCCACACGAATTGCACAATTCCGCAACATTATGAGTTTACCGCCATAAGAATTTTTTAGAGTGCGGTTTCATGCCAGGATCGCTATTAAAATTTTGTGGGTGGCAATGTCACTGAGTTACAGAACACAAGTAGGCATCCTGAGTTTTTACGATTTCTTATTCGCGAATGAATTCTTAATGAAAAAAAGTACAGGAAAACACGAAGAAAAGTATATTTTAGAGGCAAGTTCAGAAAACTATAAGGTGAATGAACTTTCAAGACAGTTCTATGAAAGTGCTACTTGCTATTATGTCTAGATAGTGGACTATTCGAAAAATTAGTGGAATGTTCAAATTTCACGGGATACATACATTCGATTAGCGGAGGATTGAAAAAAACGCTGGCTGGAAAAATCTGAGGACACTAAATGAATATTTTTGACAAAATTGAAAATTCGCTGAATGTTTTTAACAAACAACATTTCTTGAACATTTCATATGTAATTAGCGCAGATGAACATTTACTCTTCAATATTTCTTTAGTTTTGATAAAAAAATGGGGTCAAGACACATATATCAACTTCTTCATGTTGTGTGTGGCCACACCTCAACAGTTAGTTTCATGCTTTGTTGTATATTTTCTATCAGAAGAAGGCGCTCCTTTCGTACGATTTCATCTTCATCTTCAGTAGATTGATTCACAATATTCCGAAATCTAATTACATTACGGCTTGTGAAAGATTCGATCGTCTCGCTTGCGGTATTGTAAATAACATAGTGATGGATATTGCTAACTTTGTTTCTATTACTACATTTCAATTGTTGATGCGCGTACAATAACAATTGTCATGACCACAAATGTCTTTGTGCGCAATATGACATCTGTTATTCCGGGCGCATGCAAATCCAACAATCAAAAATCATGGAAATCGGTCCAGCCGTTATTGATATATAAATGGCGTAACTGAAACAATTACTTTCACATGAGCATTGAATTACATGATGGAAAAATTCCATTCGAAGCAACTACTTTCATATGAATATTGAATTACACGAAAGGCACTTTCGACTATTTTGTTTTTATACAATATAACACGAGAGTTACATTTTCATCTTTTCGGTAGATGATCAAGTATCCCACCACCATTCGTCCGTTTTTGAATTATTTGAATACAATCGAGCACGGTTCTACCATCGATCCGGTACAACTTCCATGACTTCCTTCTACAAAGGGTTTATATTAACACTGTGTATCTTATAGATTCCTCTCCCTACCTCATGATGAATATCTCCAAAACAAATATAATAACATTTAAATGTCTGCTAAATGAACTCTAAATAGACAATGGTTTCTTGGAAAACAAATTGAACACAAAATTTCGTGGTGTATTCATTGATAATAGGCTCAAATTTGATGGACAAGTCAGACAACTTAAGAGATGCAAAATCTTCTGACAATAAAGTATATTTTGATTTGATAACGAAAGGTCAAAGAATCCAAAAATATGTCCAAAAGCAAGACTGTTTGAGAGTAAATTTCGATATCACTATGAGGAAGCTTCTGGTTGGTTGTTTTTCTATTCGATTCATAAATTCAATTGAATTAGTATAGAAAGACATAACAAATTGTATCAGGAGAATATCATTAGCATCTCTTTTTTCAATTAAACACTGAATATCAGATAATGTGGAATATCTTGGTAAACTATTGATTCAAAGTCAACTTGGAAAGCCCATATTGACAAACTGATAAAAATATATCATCCAAGGTCTATTCAATAAGGTAGATAAAAAACAAAGTAGGCAATGAAGCTGCCCATACCGCTCATCATGCAATGTTTTATAGTTCCTTAACTTATAGATTGATATACTGGGGCACATCTATTCATATCTCGAAAATATTTGAATTAAAAAAAAAAGCAATTAGAGCTTTAGCTGGAATAGTTCAAATGGAGAGCTTTAAGAATTGGTTTATGAAGTTCAATATATTAACCCTGCCAAAATGTATAATATACTGCATTTTGATACACATTCAAGAAAATTTACAAAAGTTTACTACAAATGGTAACAACCACTCGAATAATACTAGAAACTGACATATTCAGACCGTCTTTTTCGTTTCAAGTTTCACTTATCTATAATTCTATTCCAGCTGACATAAAGAGTCTAAATATCGAATTATTTTAAAAAAAATTTCAGACTTTCTTATTGCTGGCACAAACTCATATGTAATTCGAGTTGATGCATCAAGTGGATCAATACTACTACCGCTATTGACTTATGGTAATGTATGTTTTCTTTTTCTTTAATTTTTTTTGTCTTCTTTCCGATGAAACAATTTTTTTATTTTGTTCAATACTCATTGTTTGAACTTTTTCACATCTCTCTCTTTTGTACACTTTGTAGCTTCTATATACTGAAAGTTTTGTTGACTGGATCGAGAAAGCTATTATGTAATTACTCTTGTATCGCTTGAAAATAAAAACAGAGGTATCATACATGAAGTGCATGATACCTCTTTGGCGCTTTCCCAAGTGAATATCTACTTTGTTATTGATTGTGTGTGTGGGAAATAAAGACCTATTATTATTAATTATTATTATTGAATCAATTTGACATTATCCGGAAAGGTAATATCATTTATCAAATAATACGAATTCTTCAAACTGAATTTTGATTTGAAATTGGTGTGATTTTGAATAATTGAGGTGAGTTTTTCGTACATTTTAACTGAAGGAGTTGTGACAAAAAAAACTACCGGTCTTATCGGTTAGTTATCTTTGTGTAATTTTCTGAATTTTCTAGATTTTCGAAATGCTTATTCATATCAGAAAGAAGTCAAGGAAACTTCGAAAAATATTCATTGTGTCATGGTGAAACATAAAAATCCAGATCGTTGATCATGTACTCACAACCACCCAAACTTTATTCGTTGATTGAATTACACAAAAGAACTACCCGATTAGACTGGTAGTTTTTTTGTCACAGCTCCTTCAGTAAAAATATCCCAAAAACTCATCGCATTTATTCAAAGTCAGAATTCAGTTTGAATAATTCATACCATTTCATCAATGCATTTCCAGTTATCACACTCTCGGAAAATGCCAAATTGATTTCATTCGATGTAAAGAATCTGTTTCCCAGTATGCTACCGAATGAAACGATTACTCTTGCAAAGAATCTATTCGACGAAAGGTCTATCAATCCTGTAGAGAAACAGGAAATATTAGACTTCTTCACGGTTTTTTTGTTACTAAATTACTTCCAATTCGATAAAGTTTTTTACTCATCCTGTAAAGATCTCATAATGAGAAACCCATTCAGTCCTATTCTGGCAGAAATTTTCATAGACGATTCGAAGCGAAAAATACGCAGTAACTCACTGGTAAGTGGGTTACTGTGTATTACTGTATAAGTATAGATATGTTATATGTGAATAATATTGACCGGAATTCATTTTTTGTGGAGAGAAATCAGTTTTTTATCGATCTTCTTTTGGGTATTTTCACCTTCCACAGTCTGAAAAAATGTGAAAATTATAACGGAGACCTTCATACAGGTGTAGAAAGGGCAAACTTTATAGTTCACCCCGATAAGTTACTGCGTAAAAATCAAATTATTTTTCACTATTCAATAGTAACTTTTCGTATTTTGATAATTTTGCCTATCAAAAAAATTGCTAAGAAATAATACAGTACTCATCTTTACGTTTCAGAGGCCAAAATCTTCAGAAATGAACAAAAAAATTCAAGTCTGTTTACAGTTATTTCTTTGCTGGTTATTTCTCAACTTCTTCGACAGATGTCAAAGGAGTTTTTGAAATGTGAATTTTGTCAATATTGTTTATCGATATGAGTCTATTATTATTTCGCCACTATCCATATTTTTTTCAAGACGGGTAGCCAAGTACGATCCATTTCTAAGGAGCTGTTCAGATATGAGAATATATGCGGATTCTTTTAGTCTGCGTCTCTTAGAGTGAGGAGCATGATATTCTGGTATGTTTCACAGGAACGAACAGACAATTGAATAAGTTTCTGAAGTTCATCCATTCTCTTCACCCTTTCATTACATTAACCATGGAGATGGAAAAATACAACTCTATAAATTTTGTGGACCTGACAATAAGGAAAGTCAACAATTGATATAATTTTTCAATATATCGTAAACCAGCACAAACAAATATTATCATTCATAATTCGTCCACCCACCCTCATCAGCACAAAGTAGCAGCATTCAATAGTATGATCCACGGACTGATAAGTATTTCCTTGTCAGATGCGAATTTCAATGAATTACTGAATATAATAAAACAAATAGCCGTCAACAATGATAACGATAGCAGTCTAATACATTCTCTATTATTTAAATAGTTATACAGCCAAGCTTTGAAGGAAGTTTACCCAATCCGAAGAGATGAGGAAAAAAGTTTCAGAACTTTAACCTACTTAGGCGAACCCACTACGAATATTCCAAATTTTCTGCACAACAAAGGTATAAATATTGCTTTCAAAACTAACAACAACTTAGGCATGCACATTGAGAATAACTGAGATAAAAATTCAGTTTAAGAAAAATCTGGAGTGTATAAATTATCATGTGGGCCATCTCCGATGTTTTATGTAGGTCAAACTGAAAGAACGTTCAAAGGCGGCATAAAGGAACACAAATATAGTTTCCAGAATGAAAAAATAAACGCCACATATGACACTCATTTGATCTCAGAGATACACGAGTTCATTCATGAATTCAAGCCCTTTCCTTTCCAGACGAGAGGTTCAAAACTCAACCTGTTGAAGGGTATGGAAATAAAAGAATTCGAAAACTCTCAATATCTTATGAACGATTCAACTGAATTGAATAATTCGCCATTATTGAATCTGTAAGGTAAGAAAAGTTCGAAATTTAATTTATTCATAGAGTTAATGAATTTATCTAACCTTGTTCAAGTAGATTCATTCATTAGAAAGTAGGCAAACAAGTAGGTGATATGGTAGAATATAAAATAGTTGTAATTTAGATGTAACTCATTATTTATGCTTGAGAAAGCTATTGTATAGCAAAATACGTGTCGCGGTTTTTGTATAACCTTTTTCAGTGAAAATGATACAATAAATTATATCAATGAGTTTCACTATGGAGGTCCATCAAGTATCGACCTATTCTAATCAATTAATAAAACAATAATGTGTTTTATCGAACGCTGGTTCGATCAACTAACGATGAAAATGAGAAAGAAGCCAGAATTAAAGAAGCTGTAACCTGATGAAATATCTCATCTGTCTTCCATATACGAAACTCGATCATTTACAGTCTCTTTCGTCTTTGTCACATATTATGAGACTCTAGAGTAATTGTTACTCGTACCTCCAACTGTAGATGAGAAATATGAAACATTTGATAAATTGATGAATATGGTAGGAGATCATCATGAAAAATGATAATAAAAACTTGCTAAGTTTTAATACCACTTATACTTATTTATAAAAAAAAGTTTCGATTCTCATTTTTCATAACGGAACATTCGATTTTCACTTGCTGAGGCTGCTTGACAAGCACATTTATATGTTCCTACTAATATTCTCGAAACATCTGAAAGCATTTATTTCATACTGGGATTTCAACATCTTAGAGTTATCAAAAATGTTAATTGCTTTAATATAACATATCCTGACGGAAATTAAACCAGCTTTATTGTCAGGTTGATTCCATTAAAAAAGTCAGAAAAGTTACAGTAATATCTGTTCATTCTGCGAAAAGTCCTCTCAATCAATGCGGTGAGATGACATCAAACTTCAGTATAACATGTTGATGTCTGATTGAGCAAGTACAGAGACCGCGTAGAATTTTCAATTCAGTGTTTAATTTTGTACACACCAAAACTTTCTTCGCGAAAAATTCACTTCAAATCATATGTAAAAATGTTGCTGAAAGTGTTGAATCAAGATACAATTTCTAAGAAGCTAAGTGTGTGGTCATGGCCCCTTGAATGTTTGTGAGTAGGAATGCATTTTACAATTCAGGAAGAAATATGGTAATCTACCTGAAAGAGTCGTTGAATTGTGAGTAGAACCAGTTACTACTTTATTTTGATTTTTTTTCACTTCAGACAAAAAATGAATAAATATATAAATTTGTATTGAATAAAAGATATGGCAGAATGGAAAGAGACATATAAAAGTTATGTGAGAAACGATAATGACGAAAAAGAAATCAATCTGGTACATGAAAATATATTGGAATACTTCCAAACAAATCAGGATATGAGAAGAGAATTGATCAACTAACGTATTGGGAATATGTATTGGGCTCATTAATGATTTTTATGAAAGGCAAGTTGAGAATTTTTCCAGGTACAGAACATAGAACAAGTCCTTAAGGTGCTTTAAGAACGGTGTCTGTGCGAAAGTGTCGACTCACTTCGGATTTGAATCGCTGGAGATTAAATTCATTTGGAAAAAATTTCTCAGGAAGTTTATTCCACATGAACGCAGTTCTCCAAATGAAAGAGTTCTCAAACAGCGAAGTTCGACGTGTATTGAGTTGAACTTCAAAACGATGAGCAGCTACAATCTGTCGCGTATTTCTGATATATACCGCTCTTGGTGGAATCAAATGTGCCAAGTCATTTGAACACTTCCCGTGAAAGTATCTATAAAAGAGAGGCAAATCTCCAACCTTTCTTCGATTTTCCATACTATTAAGGTTGCAAGTTACGTTTGCGTCCCCAATCAGGCGGATGGCTCTTTTCTGGATGGAATCCAGCAGTTTCAGGGTATGCTTAGGGATGGAGCTCCATACATGAGAACAATACTCCAAAGAAGGTCTGATCCGAGATTTGTAAAGCATCAAAAGTTGCTGGGGTGTGTACAGTTTTCTGGTTCGGACATGTGTTCCAAGCTTTTAAGAAGCAGCTCTTGCAATTCCAGCAACATGATTGTACCAAGACATATTAGTGTCCATTTTAACACCCAACAAACTTATTGAAGCAGAAAGCGGAATTTTCTGTCCTGACATCATTATATCCGGTTCAGAGACATTCATCTTCTTGGAGAAAACCGATGCCTGGGTTTTCGTGTCATTGAATTGAACCTGATTACTTTCACCCCAATTCAAAATTACTTGCTTGTAGATCATCATTAAGATATGCAACCTCCTGCTGCTGATGAATATGTGCATCCGCAACCGATGTCCTGTTATCCAAATGGAATGACGAGACAAGTGTGCGGTCATTAGCAAAGCAATATATTGGATTCTTCGTTTTTTCCAATAAGTCGTTGATTGATGTACAATAAAAGGAGGTTTGGAGACGATATGGGTCCCTGGGGAACACCAGCGTTGATGATCAAAGTATTTGAGAGATATTCATCGACGGCCACTCGTAGGGAACGTTCTTTCAGGAAACTTGAGGGCCATACAAAAAAATGATCCGACAAGCCATAGCATCGAAGTTTGGCCAGCAAACCCACATGCCACACAAGGTCAAAGGCCTTAGAAATATCAAGCGTAACAGCTCTTAACTTTCCATGAATATCGATTGCGTTATTCCAAATATGGGTGACATACTATAGATAGAAGGTCACCTGTTGGTCTTTGTTTTCGAAAGCCATGTTGATGGTCGCTCAAGGTGTAAAAAAAGTTCAAATATTCAAGCGAAGCGACTGATCTATAGTAATTTGGGAAAGTTTTCTTGCCCATTTTGGGAATAGGCTGAACGCAAGCAATCTTTCAACAAGAAGCAAAAATATTTTTTTTGTAAGACAGGTTGAAAAGTCTGCAAAATACTGGTGCGAGTTCATTTGCGCAATTTTTGACTACGATGACAGGCACTTCATCAGGACCAGACGCCCTATTGAAATTGAGCTGTTTCAGAATTCACCTGACCAGACGTTGTCGAAAATTTATTTCTGTCATTGTTGATTCTAGACTGGGAATAGTGGGTGGTGCCTTTTCAGGATATCGACTGTGGAGTGCCACACACAGTCAAACGCACTAGCTCGTGACTCTCCAAGTTTCTCGATTGCGTTATTCCAAATATGGGTGACATACGATGGAAGGTCGCCTGTTGATGTTGATTGTTTCCGAATGCCATATTGATGATCGCTCAAGATGTTAAAGCCTTCCAAATATTCAATGATATGGTGGAATGTAAATCAAGCGAATATAGAGCAAGTGAAAATGGATAAGCAATCGATCGAGGAATATGTGTTAAGTTGAAGTTGAAGATGATCAAAATAAGAAAAAAATACTCTCATCAGAACAATAATGATTTTATGACGCTAGCTAAGTTAGCATCATTATGAGATGACTGAAACGACTGAATCAATGTTTTAGTCGTATCCTGATAATTAGTTTCCCGCTAGACTTTCCAAATTATAGTTATGAAATAATTTTTTCAATGACATTTCTTTTTTTTTTGTAAATAACAATTTTTACAATTTGTGTAATCTACATTCGAATTATAACGACTCATTGTTGAAATATCCACAAAATGTGTATTTCAGGCGTTCCATAAGATAAATGTCAATGCTTGAATTATTGAAAACTCGTTCAGGATTGACGATGTACTAAGAGGGTTTAATACAATCAAAGCTTCACAAAAATAATTTCTTTTGATAACGTTTCCACTACGAGGACCTTCAGGGAGTTGAAAACATGAACCCGAGCTCGAAACCCCTCCCCTTGATCCCCCTTCGTACTTCAAATGGCCACTTATTCTTGCCAATTCATTTCAATCTCCGTCAGAAAAATCTCTCAACGTCTCTCTTCCCACACTTATTTCGAACGATTTTTCAAGATTCAAGCCGAAAATGAATTTATCTTTGTTTCTGAAGTTGGTCCGTTATTGTCCCGAGTTGAATTCGAGTTCCACCAGATCCTGAAATTAATTGATGGAATAAGGCTAGACATCATTTTGGTAAATATTATAAACGATTGGAATATCTGAAGAGTGACCTGTTCTCGCCATAATTATTTGTACGATTATATTAAAAATAACGTGTCCAATTAGTTTTCATTCTGAAAACTGGGAATATTGTTAAACTACGGAAAAGTGTTCGGACAAAAAGGTTTTTACCGCTATATCGGACCCCTTTTGAGAAAATTTACAAATATTTTTCATTTTGCCAAAATTGCCCGTATAGGGCTGAAATTTGTCGAAAATATGTAACTTTTATTCTTTGTTTCAGCGAAATTGATAATTGCGATGTAGATATTGCGAATGTTCGCAATAACTATATAATTTCAGAGAATCGATTTTTCATCATATTTAACATATCAAGAGGACTTTTAATACGTGTCGAAATCGTAACCGATTTGAGTGTAGTGATGGACAAAAAATAGACTTTCACCTACATTATGATTGTACTCATTATAAACGAGGCAACAAAATTGCAAAGTTTAATCGTCGTACTTCCAAGGACATCTCGATTATTGAATGTATAAAGATGCTGTATTTCATCATGGATAAGATAAGTCTCAGATTATTGTGGTTCCATTTGGTCGCCCACTTATGAAAGTCATGCACTCAATATAGAATGGGTACAAGACAAATTCCTTAAATTTTTTGAGTTCAAATTAAAAATGCTTTTGGAGGAACATTCATTAGAAGATATTCGTAAGGCTGCAGATATACTGAAGCTGAGTAGTCGTAGAGTGGAAAGTAACTCAAAATTCTCATTTCAATTATTAAATTCTCTTATAAACCGCCCCGCACTGCTAGCACGAATTGGTGTTCCTTCTGAAAGTATGAGGCATACAGAAATATTTGCTATATCCATCGTTGTAACTATGGCAAACACTATCTCCTGTCTAGAATTGCTATTGGTGGCAAAGTCCATCTGGACTTATTCTCATCAAACAAAACAAAATTGAAATTTGCATTACGCTCTCTCAGAAATTGATTATAAATGAAAATGAACATTAACTTCCTCAATTCTTGAATTTTCATAACCTCACCGTTCATTTAATCTGTATTTCCATTCACGCATATCGGTAAACTTATTTTTTCACTGTTATTTTTTATTAATGAGTTAGTTTAACTCTCAGCAAGTGAATTAGATGTAATTATGTCTGTATTTATGTAATTTATTGTGAAAATCTGTTGAACTTAATTGGGTGTTACCCGTAAATGAATAAATTAAATATTCCAACCCACAAAGAGAATTAGCGCGCTTTCTATTCGTTTGTCCATTCTGAAAACTTTTTGTGTTTTTTTTGCGTCTTTTCAATACTCTTTCAGTTTGATCTACGTAAAATATGGGACATGACTCACACGACAATTCATAAACTCCTGACCTATCTGACACTGAACTCTTTTCTTTGATATTTTCAATATGCACGTTCAAGTTGTTATTGATTTTATATATGTTTATAACTTCATTTTGCATGAAATTATGAATTTTCATACTAGTTGGCTCAAATGTTCTATAAGTTTTCTCCTGGTCCCGTCGATTCCGGCGAATTTTTTCAATAGTTCGACTGTAGAGAGAAATCAAATATTCACTCCACATATAAATTCAGGAGAGCTTTGAAAAATTGACTTCCAGCAACTTCACTCAAAAATGTGAAAAATTTGCAGTTTTGGCTCCAGATGTTGAATCCGTTTGCTTTTGACCCCTTTTTTCGTAACCAAGTGTTGCCTATCCTTCACACTTAGCTGTACCGTACTCACGAAGGCTAATGATTCTGCGGTTTGTCCATATTTTTCTAATATATATAAACTCAGAAAAAAATGAAAGGTAAACATTTTCAACATCTCAGAAAAATGCTCAATAGGGATAGATTTTGATCACCCTGTATATTCACAGAAGTGCAGTTCTCTAAGCGGAAATCACGTGACAAAGTGATGGAAATGTCAGAAATTCAAAAATTGAGTATGAAAATACTTATTGTGGAATAAATACAACAGACAGAATTTCTACAACACAATCATTTAGGAATAATATTTTATCTATTGAAAAAACTAGAACAGACATGATAAAATCATTAGAACTGATTAGTAATCAAGAAATGTTTGAGAAGAATAGTTGTAAACAGCTTCCTCAGTTACGAACATTGAATGATGCTTAGATAAAATTCAGATATTTAGATATAAGTGAGGTTATACTGAATTTTTAAACGTATAAAAGAGAAATGTAGCTAATTTCAGAAGAATCTATCATAATTGTGAGTTAACTAATATTAGAAATATAACACTTCGAAATTTGAACTTGTGACAATTAGTAGTTGGTATCCCTGGAAAGTAGTGGATTTTCAACTTTTGTGTCAACATAAGATTCCTCTCCAAGCCTCGAAGAGAGAAGCCACGCTTTTTTCATGCTTCATAAATTATTGAAAATTCAATCAAAAACAATTAGAATACAAGTATAACACTAGTAATAAATTATGATTGAATCAAATACGACCTACCTTCAAAAGCCAAATCATAAAGTGAATAAATTAAAAAAGTTTCTTGTAGCAGATATCCGTTTTTTGAGTCCAGTTCCCAGTGGTTTTCATCAAACAACTTCATTGGTACAACATAACTTCACACGTAAAGGAGAGAAACCAGGTATTTATACGAATAATTTTGAAAGTTTGAACTTTTTCAAAATAAAATATATGCATATGAAAGATCTGTCCAAATAGACAAGGAAAACAATGAATTTGAATATATATTCATGAAAATTTCCTACATTCACAGATTGCAAAAGGCAATTTGTATAAGAACTTATATTTGACGTTTTCAAAATGAAATGTGTTCCGTATTTCATGACCAAACTTGCGAAACTGCTTCTCTATTTTGCTTATTGTTCTTTGAGATATTGGCGGAATATTAGAAAATTTCTCATGAAATAGGCGAGCTACTTCCTGTTGTGTTTGGGTTTTATTTCCGTAACAAATCATTCGTAAAACTGTTATTTTATGCATTTTCGTTTATCTAACCATTTGTCAGATTTGAAGATAACGAACTTCAAACTTGAATTAAAAAACTGACAACTAATGTTTTAACATACAAAACAATTTCCGTTTCAAGTTAACGTTGCCACGGAAATTATTCACAGTTTTTTAAAGGATACCATCTGAAAAAAAACATTGCTTTGGTTTTTGCTTACTTTCTTATTATCAATACCTCAACATGAAATTAGTTTTGAATATATTACAAAAAGTATTGATTGCATTTTATCGAATTTCGGTAACCACATGATTTCAATTTAATTTATCCTAATTGTTGCAATAAACTTAAAAGCGGTAACATTTTTGAATTGAGAATGAAGATATCTTTCAAACGATACATCACAAGTCTATACTTGACAATTGAAAAGTAGCTACACAATGGAAGATAAGAAGATATGAAAGATCAGAAAGAGTATATCGTTTATTTTTTTGTTTTGGTTAGTTGTGTCCGTATTCATTATTGAGTTACTTTCCCACGAACGAGGTTTTACCTTTTATGAGATCGCAATATTCATTTACTTAATTGATGTACTCGTATATTCTGTATCTTGTTCATTTGATATGAAATAATTTTAATAATATTATTATTGTTAATTATGTTTTTGCTATAAATTGGCAAGTTGGAGATATTGCTGTCGTGAGGAAAATGGACTTGATCAAAGTCAATACAGTATTATTATGCCTTTGCATTGTGTTAATATTCGGAATTGTAAGTACAGGATCTCATTTATCTTTGATTTTTTGTGATTACCAATACACACCAACACATTTGTTTTCAAATGAACTTACACGTGCTTTGTGAGAAATCCGTAAAAGTTTTCGATCATCACTAATGGAGGTATTCAAGAAGAGCAAGTTAAAAATTGGAAAAAGCGATATATCATACCATAAATAGCAATTCTGTGCTAGTTTAAAATAACAATAGCGAAGCGAGAGCTCGAATGTGTTGATAAAAAACCGACGGGAAACTTTTTCAATATACTTTATCGCTTTGAATTATTATTATCGTGTGATATTATGATGTATATTTCCATCCTCGCCTATATGGGAAAGTTATTCTGTTATGTTGAACATCAAGCGGGCGCAAAATTGAAATTGTACATCACGGTTAAGGTCAATTTGACTTTTTGGGAAAATCGAGTTTGGAGTGAATTATATTAAATTTCCATGGGATGTTATGGAAATATAAATAGCTGTTGGAGCGAACAAGTTGATAGGATATACATCAAAACGTGGAATATTCAGTATAATCCAGCAATTTTTACAGAAACAATGTTACGAATGATGGGGTGAATGTTTTACCATAGTTTCTGTGAAACAGTTGGTTGAATCAACAACTCAACAAGATCATGAACAGGTCCACACGCATTCCTAATCAAAAACCCAATCAGATATACTTTCGACTTCATTCCCAGAAGTTAAGACATTTGAGTTGGAACCACCAGAAAAACAAATAATTCAAAAACTGATGGCTTCAGTAGTGAATAATGAAAAATCTCACCACCTATAATATCAAAATTGTGTTGACCTCACTGTTTTGAGTAGTGAAGCCTTCAAAATCAGGAGAGGTTGAATATAATGTAACCTGTAGCTTTTCTAACCACGAGTTACCATGACTTCTTGTCAATTCGAAATCCAACCTGTGTCTTGTTTGCATGGATTGCAGAATGAAAGACAACTTCGTTTTGGATACCAATTTTTGTCACGAACCATGGAGCAACTTATTTTGTACGTAGTCTAAGGTGAATAGGAGCGGTTTGTCCCTAGATGACAGACTCGAACATCATATTGTACAAAAAATATGGTTCTTCAAATTGAGCTCAGAACGCTGTTTGATGAGAGAATAGGCATTCAATCTACCATTCAAATGATGAATTGCTGAGTCCAAGTCTTTGCTCAATCATGAATGAATCCTGTGTTGAATATTTGACACGGATTCCAAAGCAATCACTTTTGAGTTCCGTTGAGATTCACTAAATTCTTCCAATCAGAGTACCACGATTCTAGTTCATTCAGTTTATTCTTCTGAGCTCATGCTTGTTGAAAGAAACAAAAAGAGCCGTTTATGCGAAATAGTTTTTACGTAGAGATTATAAAGATAGAGTATATGAAATAGCAATGCATATGAGGCACTTCAGTTCGGATATCTCTGCTATTCGACGTTTGTCTCCACACAGGAAATTCAATCCATCGGACTAGTATCTGAACGAATTCGAAATCGAGCGTTTGTTCTATACTTGGTCGAAGGGTTTCATCATGTCCGGTAGCACGATATGGAC